>CM019831.1:25661207-25932259 GCA_009763385.1 Coix lacryma-jobi var. lacryma-jobi
CCGCCTGCCACAGCCATGTCTTAGGGCTCTTCGAGGTTGAGAGCGGCCTGGGTTCGGTCGTCTCCCGCCTCATCGTCCCGTCTTCCTCGTCCTCGGCATCGTCCACGACCCCCTCAAGCTGGAAGCACTTCCTGGTGGGATCCCAGAGGTCAGGGTCGTGGTAGTCGTACTCGTCGGAGTCGGAGCTGTTGATGTCGCGCCGCCTTGGCTCGTGCTGGGACTGCAGCTCGCGGTACCACTCTCCGACGGTGGCTCGACAACATGTGAGATGCCGCGATCGACGTGCGTGGGGTAGACGATCTCCAGGTCGGCGGTGGCTCGTAGGATTACGCCCGGACGTTTCTCCCGCTCTGACGCCGCCCGGTCCTGACGGCGCTTGTCGAGGTGGTGGGCGTAGACAGCTGCGGAGTTGTTGAGGCCGAACGGGTACCGCTGGCGTCGAGCGCGGTACACCCCGTGCAGGAGGAGGCCATGTGGTGTCGACGGAGCACGGCTCGAGGGCCTCTGGCCAGGCTCCCGGTCTGTGCGCATGACGAACGCGAACTCGCTGGGAGAATGCGCGCGCGTCCTAGAAGTCTCCGGCCGTGCACCGGGCAGGTTCCTCCTCGGGGACTCTATGCCGGCCGCGAGGAAGTGGGCGTATGCCGCGGGCCGCCGTGCCTGACGGTTGAGAAGGAGGGCGCGATCGCATCCGCCGCAGGAGCGGCGCCTGGACGCCTGCGGCGACCGTGTGACGAGCCACGCCCCCGCGCGGGGTGGCGTGACACGCCCTCCAATCGGCCTCTCCGTGGAGAGCACGGTCAGCTCAATGCCGCTGCCGGTGGCCAGAAACTCGAGGCTCCCGAACCAGATGATGGCACCAGCAGAGAACGAAGGAGTGGGGAAGCCATCCAAAAAACAACGAGAAATCAACTTCTGACACGCGAAGGCCCCTACCTGGCGCGCCAACTGTCGGTGTTTCAACCCCGGGGGTATGACACCAACTAGTAATATGATCGCGTGCTCTCTTCCTGGATGGTGATGCAAGATGACACAAGGATTTATCCTGGTTCGGGCAAAGAAGGCCCTACATCCAGCGGGGGAAGGAGGTTCTTGTATTACATGCACCTAAGTGCTTGTACAGGGGCAATACAAGCTCAACGAGCGTTGACCTGAGTCTCGACTCGTGTGTGTGTCTGTCGTGTGGACTCATATGGACCTGTCTAGCCGTGTGCGTGAAGGGCCCTGGTGTCCTCTTTTATAGACCAAGAGGAGGCCAGGGTTACACAGGAGTGGCATGTACAACGCCCAAAACGGCGAAGGGTAGGAAGTCTGTCTTGTCGGGGTCACTGGAGCCGACGTGGGTGTTGCTGTTGAGGCATCCTTGAAGCGTGGCCTCCATTTCGGGCACGGACGTGGAGGCGTGGCGACGTGGAGGCCGTGCAGCGCCCATTCTGGCACGTACAGGACGTGTCAGGGTCCCTCCGGGTCTTGGGGCACCTGTCCTCCAATATCATGAAAGCAGTCAGGGCTTCGAGGGGCGCAGGGCCGACCTCGAGGCGGCCTCTTCAGGGGGGGCTCGAGCCCCCGCAGGTATGGGCAAGTCCCGGAAAACCCGGTTGTGCAGCGGGAATCTAGGTCTCGAGAAGTGGCTCGAGTGCGCTATAGTGCGGGGCATGGCGTAATAGCGTTGTACTTGTGCCTTTTTGCCCATGCTTGCGGTGAAAAAGGAGGCTTGACTCTGGCTCCGATTCACTGTGGCACACGTTGTGTACCAGAGGATGCGACCAGAGTAGGTGGACGCATTAATTGCGCAGTATGGGGCCGGTGTCCAACGTCTGGTGCTGCTCGAGGGGGGGGACGATGTATCTCGAGGGATAGGTTTCCGTGTTAGGGAGGCTCGAGGTCCCCACGTTGGGTCTCGAGGACCGGTGCACGGCTGTAGCGGGCTCGAGGTCTATGTGCCAGGGCTCGAGAGGTAAGCTACCATGAGGCGGTTGGTAAGGCATCGGCGGGCCAGGGCTTCTCGGCGGCGGGCCGGCGTTGTAGGCCTCGAGGGGTTGGACTAGTTAGATCTCTTATTAATTGGTGCTCTAGGTTTAACTTATTTGTTTTGCGTTGATTGGGGGTACCCCCTCTGTGGTCCCTCGACACAGAGTCACTCCAGGAGCCGGACGAGGCCGTCCGAGCACTTGCAGAGCAGGAGCTAGCAGAGCTCGAGGGTGGTGATACATACGTTGCAGAGGACCCCACCAACAGCTCAGACAAGGACTACCAGCTACCGCCTCGCTACCAACCACGCACACACGACTCTCAGGCCGGGACGTCTGGTACTGCCTCCTCCGACCCAGCTTTACTTGCTATACTAGCACGGATGGAGGAGCAACAGAGGACCGTGACACAGGACGTACAACGTTTAGCCCAGGAGCAGCAGCGTCTAGCACAGCAGCAGGCCCTGGCATAGCAACAGGCTCAGGAGCGCTCAGACGCCTTGCAGCGTCAGATGATGGCACTACAGCAGCAGACCCTGAGTTTCATGGAGCGACTAGCCAACGGTCCTCCTCAGTGGCAGTGGCAGCAGCCCCCCCCCCCCAGCAGCAGATCCAGTGGCAGCCACCTGTCCTTCCCCAGCAGTTTGGGCAGCAGCAGCAGCTTCCGCAGAGCTCCTCCCAGTTCCTCTCTTTCACCATGCCACCTGAAGGAGCCCCTGTGTTTAGTCCCTTGCGTACTAGTTTCACGCCACGTCCGATAGAGTCTTTGTTCGCGACGACCACCACCGTGACGCGGGACTTGTCTGCCACCTTCAGTGAGATCACTGGATTTCCTACTCCAGACCTTCCGGACCCAGTTCTGACATCGACGGCTCCTGTGACCTCCACCACAGAGACCCTACCGAGCTCCGTCACGTCCTCTGAGCAGACCGAGCCAGTCCAGTCTGAGACTACCACGACAGCACAGCCTGAGCTATCTTCGATTCCAGAGCTTCCGCACTCCGAGGCTTAGGCGGCTATAGCTACACAAATTGAGACTGCGACAGAGACAGAGCAGACAGCTTTTGAGCAGGCAAAGCAGACCGCACCAGAGCAGCCAGAGCAGTCAGTGCCTGCGCCGACCCAGACCGCTTCACCGCAGCTTCCAACTACAGAGGGTCCGTAGGCTACTCGTGCTTCGTCTTCTGACTCTGAGGAGTACCTCCAGTAGTTTGAGTTCACTCAGCGTACTCCGGAGACGGCGCCTGACTCGTCTGCACCACCTCCGCCCTCCGACGCTTAGTTTGGCGCTTGATGCCAAAGGGGGAGAGTGAATGAGTATAGCGATAGGGGGAGCGATGTGAGAGGGTTTCGATATCTTATGTTGTGTTACTTTCACATACGCTCTTTACTTATGACATCTTTTGTGCTGTTTATGTGATATACTTATGCTATGGAGCTTTATGACATGTATGTGCTCACTATGATATATGATATGACATGTCATTTCGCCTTACTCGATTACTTGTGCTCAATTCTCATTTGTTATGTATTCGAGCTCTTTACTCTTTCACTTGATTTTCACTCTAACTTGTTGAGTGCAGGATGATGGCATGACATGGTTGAACTTGCCCCTAATCAATTTCTCTTATTCATTACAAGTTCATACATGTCATGATTTAAAAACCTCTTCTCTCTATACTCGATCTCGTGTTGTCATCAATCACCAAAAAGAGGGAGATTGAACGCATCTTGGCCCCTAGTGGTTTCTGTGATTGGATGAAACACAATATTACTATGACTAACGTGTGTTTTGCAGAAACAGGATTGAGTTAGGTCACGGTGATGGCGACGATACGGGCATATGGAGTTCATGTCCCCTGACGATGGATATCGTTTTGGTTTTCAAAGGACGGACGACGAAGACGGTGGTAGACTAGGCTAAGTGTCATATGGTATTGGAGGACACTTAGGTAGTCTTAGGTCTTTGTTTTTCCTTTGGCCGTACTATAAAAGGGAGCGTGAATCAGTAGCTTGACCTAGATGAGTCTATTGAGGTAGGTGTGGTGCACACTTGTTATTTCATATCCCTAGGTAGCTCAGAGAGATGCATTAAGTTGAGAGGATCAAAAGTCGTTTAGGCCGCGTCGCGATCCGAGTTGAGTTTGCCCTTGTTATGGGCATCGGACGCTAGCCAGGTGGGCATCGGACGCGTCCGATGCTCACCCCGACTAGGGTTTAGTCTGGTGCGTGGCATTGGATGCCACTGTTCACGTGCGCGTGAACTGGAGGCCGCATCGGACGCAGGCATCGGACGCTGAGGGCCAGCGTCCGATGGCCATCCAGAGAGGTTCCAGAGAGGGTAAATCGTCCGATGTGGTGGCATCGGACGCTGCCCAGCGTCCGATGTCCCTTTAAACAGTCTGACAAGAAGGTACAGTAGACGTTGGACGAGGTCATCGGAGCGTCCGATGCTAGGCATCGGCGCGTCCGATGCCCCCGCAGAATGCCTGTCTTGTGCTGTTTTTGGATGGCCGGTTGGGGGAGTATATATACTTCCGTCCCTCCATTCATTTGAGTGTTCTTGCCACTTCCATCTGCTGAGAAACACATTGTGAGTGTGAGTGAGTGCAAGAGCCCTAGTGAGGTTGAGTGATTTGCTAATTGTGAGAATTAGACACCTCCTAGTGAGAATTGAGTAGCAAGTGTGCATCCATCCATCTCTTTGGCCTTGTGTTGGTCAAGTGAGAGTTCTAGCTTGTTACTCTTGGTGATCGGCATCACCTAGACAGCTTGGTAGCGATCGGAGAGCTTGGTGATCATCCGGAGGCATTGTGGATGACCCAAGTCAAGTTGTGACCGGTAGCGAGCGATTCACCGGGCCGGAGTGGCGAAGAATCAGCTCGTAGTGAGCACTTGATCCTTGCGCGGATCAAGGGGGAGCGATACCCTTGCGCGGGTGCTCCAACGAGGACTAGGGGGGTGTGCCGACACCTCGATACCTCGGCAAAAAGATCGTCGAGTCATCTCTACTCTCTTTACTACGCATTTACCTTGAGCAATTCAATTCCGCATTTACTTGTTGTTCATTCATATTGAATTGCCATGCTAGAGTAGAAATGGTTTAGCAATAGTCTTTTGTGCGGTTAATTCTTGTCATACACACTTCTAGGCACTAGGGGGTTAATTGGGCTTGATAGGTTTTAATTCTTGCAAGAAGTTTTAGAAAAGCCCAATTCACCCCCCCTCTTGGGCATCTTGATCCTTTCACCTTAGGTTATGCAATCTGATTTATTAAATATTTTATGATGCTACTTTCATGCTCATCTTTTGATCCTATCACTCATGTTAAGATTAAATAGAACACATAAACAACAAGTTCATCTTGTTCAATGTGCCTAAGGTTAGAGAAGAATGAACAAAACTTTTGGTTCTGTTGGTGTTTTTCCACCAACAGAGCTCATGCACTTGATCTCTACCTTATCTTTATGAGCAGGATACACTCTTGAGCAAAACATAGTGGAGTTTGTCAACTCCCAAATTCTACAGAGTGAAAATCCTGGATCTATAAGAACATGCACACTAAGCAAGATGCTGCCAGCTTCCACAACTAATGCTTCACTTCAAATTACTGGGCAAAAGAAGAACATGAGTGACATCATATCAAGAGGTGTAGTTATCAAGGTCTACATATTGAGATTAAATGATGCACCTCAGGAATGAACATGGTGAGAAGTCCTGTTCAGAGGACTTAAAACATTGAACCCTCGCCGAAAAGGTAAAATCGGTAGTTATCCATATTTATCTTTTCTGCATTATTTCTCTTTTTGTATCTTACTTTCTATCATTTGCATAATTATTTCTCCATAGCATATTTACTTCTCTGCATTAGCATTGCATAAAAAGAGAAAATAAAAAAATATTACACTGCATCATAAAACCTAAATGCCTCATGTGAATAATTCTATGGTGTGTAAAAACCCGCAAGAATATTCACTGTGGTGGCATAAAAATAAAAATGCATTCATTTTGTTAGACTATCATTGCATCATAAAAATAAAAAAATATAAAAATATTAAGAAAAAGATCTTGTGAATCTCAGCTTAGAAAGCATCAAGAATAATCTCAAAAGTTTTGGACAGCTAAGGCTTAAGTGGCCAACCACTAACGCTTAATTTGTTCCACAAGTTTTGTTGTCTATTTAAGTTTCACAGGATTTGAGAGGCCAACACAAGCTGACAGGCAAGTGGATTTTCCATCCGCTGTTGGAGCACTATTTCAACAACCATCAACATCAATCAAAGCTCCGATAGAGGAAGTACATTTCCACTGCCAGTTCGCTACATGGCAAGAATGAACGACTACGTCAACATTCAGCTTGGGGGAAAGCACCCTCGTGTATCCAGGTAAGTATCCTTATCCTCTTAAGTTTTCTTTCTATACGTAAATAAAATAAATGAAAAAAATATGGGCACATGAAGGCTCACCATTAATTAAAAAGAAACAAATATATGAGCACATGAAGGCTCAACGCTATTGAGGGAACCAGTTTGGGGAAGACGCACCCCGTTATCTTCGTAATCCAGGTATGTCTTATTCACTATCTTAGTTATTTATAATAAGTGTGTGTTAGGTTAAATAAATAGTGTGTTAAGTTTGTTTTAAAAAGTTGATAATAAAAGAAGAACTCTCTCTCTAATCTTTTACATGGAAATGATGAATAGTTGCTCTATCTAATTTCTTTCGAGTACCTAGTCTTCAAAGCATGAGTTCTCCTGATTAATAATGATGCTTAAAAATGAAATTAAATGTATAGGTAGCAAATGCTTGATCCAGAGTCTAGGTAATTGACAGATATGATATGTGATGATCTGAGCTGCTATTATCTTGTTCTAAACAACACTAGAGTTCGGGAGATTTCTCAATATAAATATGACTAATAATTGCATTGAGTTAAATTAAGCTTGTTGACCCTATGAGAAGTTATCATGCTATTGACTTGAGATCACTTACACATTCCATCCGTTTTCCGCATAAATGCTCATGATTATTTGTTCCAATCCTCTCAAAAGTTTGTTGGAAGCATGTGGCTATTGAAAAAAAGAAAAAAAGAAAAAAAATCCGAGGAAATAAAAAGGGACAAGTGTCTGAAACCTCAAAAAGATAGATCCCGAGGAAATAAAAAGGGACAAGTGTCCGGAACCTCAAAAAATGAATATAAAAAAAATGGGCATGTGCCCGCCAGTAGAATTAGCCTGATTGCCATGTGTCTCTGATAGGCAGAAGAGAGTGATATATTCAAAAGAGCATCCGCCTCCATTTTCCATACACATGCACTTCTCGACTCAATAGTGTGGTTGACTTTCTCTTTGGATCCTTTGTTTAATCTGGCGACATATGTTCTTAAACTTTTGAAAATTCATAAAAACTCTGGAATAATGGTGAAGTGAAAGAGCTAGAGACATGGTGCTTGATTTGATCGTTCTATCTTTCAATTACTCAGGATTCAAGATATTGCAGCAACTCCTGATCCATTGTTGAGATTGGCTTTGCTCGGGACTAGCAAAGGTTAAGCTTGGGGAAACTTGTTGACGCTCACTAATGCTCATAATTAACCATCAACTATTGCATGAAATGACACTAAATGAATTACAAAACATAGTTGTAGGGTTTGAAACTAACAAGTTCCATGAGTTTTGGTGCTCTCACTTGTTTTGTAGGACATCCATGTTTACCATATAAAAAGTATCTCAAGTGATGAATTTGAGTGCACCATTACGAAGGGCTCGTCGAGAGATCGAAACAGACATCATTTGCTATATTCGGAGTCTCGGATGAAAAGATATTAATTTCGCAACGAAATCTACAAAAGAAGGATCTAGAAGACACCAGAAGACACCACGAGGCGGCCCGCCATGTGGGTCCACTGGGCCAGACCGACCGGTCCCACCCCAAGACCGACCGGTCGGCCACGGAGGCCGTTTCGCCTTTGCCTTCTGGAACCTTCTTCCACCGCCTCCTAGGATGCATCTCCACCGTCCCTGAAGTCGGTTTGATCCAACGGTGGGCGATAAACGTGACGCGGATCGATGACATGGTGATTCCTTGCCCCCTACTCCACCTCGGGCTATATAAGCAGGCCAAGAGGCGCCCCAAGAGCCATCTCCATCTTCATTATTCATCTCCACATCAGAAACTAGGGTTCCAATGTAGAAGTAGAGGTCCCTCTAGATGAATCTCTTCTAGTTCATCTAGATTTAGATCTAGTTCGTCTAGTTCTAGTTCTAGTTGTCTAGTTCATCTAGTTGTAATTAGAGATCAGATTAGAGGGAGGAGAAGGATTAGAGCGGAGCTGCGCTCCGGTTCTGGAGGAGTCTTCAGAGATTTGGTATGCCTTTGTATCTTTTCTTTATAAGACTTATACTTTAATATATTTATCTTCTCTAATTACTTTATGCCTTTCATATATGATTAGTATAGTTGTTATATCTTGGCATGGGATCTTTGCTCGTATTGAGTGCTCTAGTTATAGGCCATAATTAGAGTAGTAATCGATAGATTAGACATGGTGTTTAGTCTATAGGTTGCCTGAGATTGCGCTCAATCCCACAGAATAGTTGTGGTAGCCCCAGGGGTGACAGCTTTGTTAGGCCTTCCTAGTCCACCACGTTCGGATTGACGTTTTCGTAGAGCTTTTGGCAGCCTTCCCCTGACTACTTCTTCCCAGTCTTTTTGAGAGTCAGAAAGGTACTGTTGCTCCAAAGTGTCAATGTTTATAACTGCTATATCTTTTCATCTTTGTTACATTAGAACCCAAGTAATAGAGAAGTACATAGGAACCTTGTTCTATCCCGTTGTCCTCCCACTATAGTTATCTAGTTATCATTGAATTATTTCTATGTGCATTCATTCATTATCATTTATCAATTACTTCTGCTCTAGTCTAATTAGTACTCTGAGTTAGTAGATGCATGATAGTGAATTATCAGATTCTTGACCCTTGCTTCCCAGTGGTAAAATATAAATAACGATCCTGAAATACTCCCGGTAAAATGCTACAATGATGTTCTGTGCGCTTGAGGAATCTTTCATATTCTATTTGCACTAACAAACGTCAACAACGGGCTCCATCTCTGCCACCGGCTCCATCCCCTCCACCACGGGCTCCATCTCCGCCGCCACTGGCCCCATCTCCTCCACCACGGGCTCCATCTCCGCCACCGGCCCCATCTCCTCCACCACGGGCTCCATCCCCGCCACCGACTACACCAAAGAAGAGGCTAACCACACAAATGAAGGCATCGGCCCCACCGCCACTGAAGAAGAAAGTCTCTTCAGAAAGAAGACAAGCTATTCCTAAGATGACGAAACTTCCCTATGAGATGACTGATGAGGAAACTAATGCTACAGCGAAAGCACATTTAGACCAATTCTGGGTGGACACCGAGGCTAAAATTAAAGCGAAGAAAAACCCGGAGAAGCCGTACCTTTTTGTACGTCCTGATATGCTCAGGAAAAAGGTGGATGCTCATCAGAAAAAGGTGTGTGATTCTTGTAAGAAATCGCCACTATCAGACTATGACCGCACTATCACCAAGTCACTTGAGGAGGCGAAGCAGAAACAGAAGAGAGCAAACAAGGGTGTCCCACAGCTCGGGTAACAATCAAAACAATCAGTGCCCCCGCTAGTTATTGAGAATGGATATGGTTCTAACTTCAAAGCGCTAGAACAACTTGATGTGGATCCTAAGCATCTTGATGCATTTTTCGTAGAAACTGGTCTAACCTTGTCCCAAATGCTCGGTCAATCAGCCATCGAAAGTGCTCCGCAAATTGATCACTGGAAGAAGAATTATGTATATGGCCAGAGTCTATACAACCCTGCGGCCCTCACAGAACTTGGTACTCAAATGTACTTGGTAAACCAGCGGTACATGGCAGCGTGTAGCAAAAAAACGGATGATTGGATTTGCGTTAGAATTAGAGACCATCATTACTTTCGTGGCGATGACATTATACTTATCCAATTCAATGAGTTACACCAGCTATGCCACCTGGATGCTCTAGACAAATCTCTCGTCAGCTGCTTTTGTTTGTAAGTGATTCTTCGTTTTAATAATCTCACTCTAGCATATATGTAAATGTAATTATACTAACACTAGCTATCGTGTCTATACATATGCAGAAACATGATGAGAGACCTCGTACGTAGAAATGACAAGGAGGTTGGTTTCCTTGATCCATATATCGTATTCTCGGTCCCAAACAAAGATTCCTGCTATGATATATGGAGAAATGAAACGGAGGGGAATCTCCAGAGGTTCTTGATCAACCAAAAGAACAAAAGATATATACTCTTCCCCTACAACTTTAGGTGGGTGTTATTATCATGTGCATATTAATTTTACTTACTCAATTCCTATGATATATGTTGACTATATAAGCAAATTAATGCAGCTTTCACTGGATATTGATTGTCATCGATCTCTCCGAAACTCAATTGCTAATCTATGACTCATTGAGAAAACCACTGGGAGATTACCAAGATATCATAGACATTATCCAGGGGTAACTTTCGATCTCTAAATATTGATTTCTACACTTTAAATCTACAATAGTTAATTATGATCCATTTATTGTGCAGCGTTTGAGCCTGGTTCGTTCTGAAACACTGTTCGGATTTGAAAGTGACACTTCCTCCTCCTATCCAATTGCAAGTAAGTTGTATTAGCTCCCCGCGTCTTTACTACTGTAGCATGCTTCATCACACGCGCGGGATGACGATAGTAATCTTTTTACATCGTGCAGTGGGTTCTACGACAACCACCAGAGAACAATTTGTGTGGGTACTACGTTTGCAAGTTTCTCTCGGTGTATGCGAAAAGAACTCCTATAGAGTGACAAAAAGTATGTAACATGTATACATAATAATAATCTCATGTATTTCTTTATTGCTATTAAATAAATCTTATGTATATTAATGTATTTTTCCTTTTCTTGCAAATTGAAGGACTTATGGTTGAAGAACCAGGTGTTGGAAATGGTGCGACTCAAAGGAATTCAAGAGACAATCGCAGGATTTCTTAATGACCATGTCCTCAAAGCCGGCACCGAGTTCTACTATAACCCGGAAGAACCAGTGAAACCAAACTAAGACGAACATTTGTATGATATTTAAGTGACGGTCAATATTTGTGTTGTAAATACCAAGGATGCATGGATAATGCTGTAAATTTTATGTGCATAAATATATTATACATATAATATGTATAGCTGGCCCATATATATATATATAGTTTCATATTTTATGTGTGTAATTGTAAGTTTTATGTGTATATATACGTGCATACATACATTAGTAGCGAAGAATACGTATTTGAAACCCTAATGTATAATATATTAGCAGCAAAAAAAACATATTAGAAAACCTAATGTAATTGTAAAACAAAAAACAATAACCAATTGAAAAGAAAAAAGAAAAAGAAAAAAAAAAAAAAGAAAAAAGAGGGCAGCCCCCGAGGGTCTTTAGCCCGGGTTGGTAAGAGGCCAGTCATCGGGGCCCGGCTCGGGACCTCTTTAGTCCCGGTTGGTATTACCAACCGGGGCTAGGGCGGGGAACCGGGGCTAAAGGTCGGGCCTTTAGTCTCGATTCCTTAGCCCCGGGTCCAGGCCCGAGGCTAAAGGCCAATTTGGACCGGGGCTAAAGGCCCATCGCGCAGTGGTGCTCCCACACCAAGCTAAGCTGCGTGAGTGTCTTCTTTATTACAAGGCTGTGTTTGGTAGAGATCTGGCACTAGTTTTTGTATAGGAGAAATTTGCTCTAGGACACCGTTTAAATGTGGTTTTGGTTAATGGACACTTCTCAAAGTTGTATTTGCTAGAAAACACACTTCAATTGTGGTAATTTGCTTTTGGACACTATAATTATTAAAATAATATTATCTTAAGTCGGATAGGTGAGAGAAGTTTAAAGTGACCAAAATACCCCTGATTATTAGTGTATAATATTCTATAGTTATCTAGAATTCATAACTTTTGCATATGAAGTCAGATGAAGATAAATTTATATCAAAATTATAGTGCTCAGTGAGATTTACAATTTTGTAGTTGACAACTTTTTTTTATTAAAAACTATCTAAATTGTTAAGATATTTTTAAAATTCTCAGATTTTGAAATATAAATTTTATATTATTGAATGACATCGTATGTTGACATGGAATATACAAAGTTGCAGTTATCAATATAAACTTTAAATTTGTAACGGATATTCAAAATTTTAAAATTAAAAATTTCAAAATATAAAAAAATCATACTAAAAACCTTTTTTTAGATAACTATAGAATGTTATACAATAATAATCAGAGGTATTTTGGTCACTTTTATTAACTTCTCTCACCTATCTATCTCAAGATAATATTATTTTAATAGTCATAGTGTTTAAGAGCTAATTACCATAATTGAAGAGTGTCTTCTAGCAAATACAACTTTGAACAGTGTCTACCAGCCAAAACCATGTCCTACAACAAATTTTCGCTTTTCTATATATACACCGATTAATTTTATATATATATTTTTTTTAAATAGACTAGAAGGCAGTAAAAAACTAAAAAATTAATTAGTTTCATCTATGTAGTGTTAGAAAGGAGCCATTAAGTTTTAAAAAAAAGAAAGGAGCCACAACAAGGCGAAGTCGTACCAAACATGCATGCTCTTGCTGTGTTTCCGTGAAGCCATGTGACATTTTCATTGGATCATTTCAGTTTGCTCCTATACATCACAGTTCAAATTTGTAGCGACTCACACATACCTAGCCTAATAATTAAGGCAGCATCTGTGGAGTCATGCATGTTGCAGGCCTCAGAGAGCCGTATCGATTAGTCAACACTCTTTCCATGTGTTATTAGTCGATCATGTAGCTGCTGTCCTACCCTAATCTGTATGAAAAAAAATATCCTCTAAAGTCGTCTACCAGCTGTACATGCTCTCTCAACTTCCCATGTGTCATTTCACCAACAGGCCGGTATACGTACTCTACGTATACATAGCACAACGTATATGGTTTGTCGTACTCTAGGTATATATACTCCTATATATACTTCGGCCCTGCTTGGTATAGCTCAGCTTCAGTAGTGAAGCTATTTTTTTAGAAAATACTTCATGAACAACTTAGGTGATGAAGCTGAGCTGTTTTGAAAAAAAATATTTAGCAAAACAGCTTCATCAACATCTTCATGCATGGTTGAGAGAGACACTACCGGAGACGGGCTCTTTGCCGAGTGTCCGGCTCTTTGCCGAGAGCTAAAACACGGGCACTCGGCAAAGGGCTCTTTGCCGAGAGCCAGCCCTCGGCACCATAAGAAACTCGGCGACGATTCCTACGCCGAGGGTCCGACTCTCGGCGAAGTCAGGCTCTCGGCAAAGGGACCCTATGCCGAGAGCCGAACCCTCGGCGTAGAATACTCGTCGGCAAACGAAACCCTCGCGAACGGCTCCCCCTGCGCCGTTACCTTTGCCGAGAGCCATCTGTTAGGCTCTCGGCACAGGGTTGAATTTTTTTTTTGGTAAATTCTATGCCAAGAGCCCTGGCCCTGGCTCTCGGCATAGGTGCCCTTTGCCGAGGGCTTTAGGAAGCTCTCGGCAAAGCATATTATTTTTTTTTTGTTTTTTTGCTCCCAATTTTTCCTGTGGCCTTGCTACAGTACTACAAGCCAAGATTTCAAATTTGAAGTGTTTTCCATAAATCTTGCTATATTTCGCGCATTTTTTTTAATTTGATGATTTTTTCCGCGGGACGCACGTTTGAACTGCAGGTGCATGAAATAATGAAACTCAGCGATTCGAAAAATGGTATTCATTCTTCAGAGGGTATTTCGACACCGTATCCAGGGACAGGTGCGGAGACTCGACCGTCTCGTGCACGAGAAACGGCGACCAAGTTGCGTGATATTGGATTTAAAATTATTAAAAATACAAACGAAGTCAGAAAATCATGAAAATGGACGAGTGACCTTGACATCGCATGTAGAGGCTCTGAAAAAAATTTGGGAATGTTTGGAGCAAGTGGTGACGCAAGATGGTTAAAACCCTCAGATCTCCGCAAGATCTCACATGTGATGATATGCGATGATCTCAGGGTTTTAACCATCTTGCGTCAACACTTGGTCCAAACATTCCCAAATTTTTTTCATAGCCTCTACATGCGATGTCAAGGTCACTCGTCTATTTTCATGATTTTCTGACTTCGTTTGTATTTTTAATAATTTTAAATCCAATATCACGCAACTTGGTCGCCGTTTCTCGTGCACGAGACGGTCGAGTCTCCGCACCTGTCCCTGGATACGGTGTCGAAATACCCTCTGAAGAATGAATACCATTTTTCGAATCGCTGAGTTTCATTATTTCATGCACCTGCAGTTCAAACGTGCGTCCCGCGGAAAAAATCATCAAATTAAAAAAAATGCGCGAAATATAGCAAGATTTATGGAAAACACTTCAAATTTGAAATCTTGGCTTATAGTACTGTAGCAAGGCCACAGGAAAAATTGGGAGCAAAAAAACAAAAAAATAATAATATGCTTTGCCGAGAGCTTCCTAAAGCCTCGCAAAGGGCACCTATCCGAGAGCCAAGGCCAGGGCCTCTCGGCAAAGAAATATTGTAAAAAAAAATAAAAACAAAATCCTTTGCCGAGAGCCGGATCAGGGGGCTCTCGCAAAGGGCCGGTATATGCCGAGAGCCGGATCGCGGGCTCTCGGCAAAGCAGGCAAATGAAAAAAAATAAAAAACGTCGCGCACCCGAACGCACACGCACACGCACGCCCGTCCGCCCTGGCCGCCCTCTGCCGCCGCCGCCCCCGCATGGCGCCGCGCCAGTGCCCGCGCCAGCACGGCTGCACAGCGCGCACGGACAACGGAAAAAAGGCGAACGAGACGCCACGCCGCGGCCTGCCTCCGCGCCGCGCGCCCGGCCGCCGCGCCAACCCCAGGCACGCGCGCCGCCCAGCGCCCCGCTCGCTCGCTCCAGCGCCGCCCGCTCGCTCGCTCCGGCCCTCCTCTCCCCGCTCGCCGGTCGCCGCCGCCCGGCCGCCGCTGCCGGCCGCCCCCGGTGGCCTGCCCCTAGCCGCCGGCTGCCGCTCCGGCCGCCGCCCCGGCCGGCCGCGCCCCGGCCACCCGCCCTGACCGCCCGGCCGCCTACGCCGCCGCCTCAGGCGCCCGCCCCCGGCCGCCCGGCGCCCGCGCCACCGCCCCCAGCCTCCCGCCCCCGGCCGCCCGCGCCACCGCCCCCAGCCGCCCGCCCCGGCCGCCCACCCACGGCCGGCCGTCCGCGTCCGCACCCGGCCGCCTGCGCCGTCAGCCACACCGCCGTCGCGGTAGAGGGCGAGGAGGAAGAAGATTAGAGGAAGAAGAGAGGAGGAGGAGGAGGAGAGGAAGAGGAGGAGGAGGAGAGGAGGAAGAAGAAGAGGAGGAAGAGGAGGAGGAGCCCCCGCCGGCCTTGTCCTGCTGCGTCCCCGCTCCGCCCGGCCACTCCACCCGGTTGGATAGGAGGAAGAAGACGACCGCCTCGCTGTGCCCCCTTTGTTCGCTCATCGGTCGTCGTCGATTGGGCTGTCTGTAAGTCGTCCTCGATCGCCCCATCGTCATTGCACATGTGCCTGTAGTATGTAGTAGTAGTAAGTAATTGTTAGTAGTAGTAGGTAGTAGTTTGATAGTAGTAGTGGTATGTATGTGGATGTCGGCCATCGTGCCGCATATATGTGGATGTCGGCCATCGTGCCGTCTTTTCTTGCAGGTTATGAAACCTCACCGTGCAGGGGAGGTTCTGCCGAAATTTCTAATTGATACTATCTTTTTTGTCTTTTCTGTAGGAGGAGGACCTATCGGGGCCAAGCCGGAGATCCTCGGCGACCTCGATCGTCTTCGTCGTCGTCGCGGGTCTGCCTGCACCGCTTCACCTCGCCACTGCACCGACTCACCACTGCGCCGCTAGCCTGACTCCACCGGCACCCTAGGTATAAAGAACGTCTCTTCCCAGAAAAGGGTCTTAGGTCATTGAACCCAGTTAGGTGTCTCCCGTCCGAAAGAGATACGGCTGGAGGTATGCAGGTCTCTGCATATCGATAACCGTATCTATTTCGGATTGTCCACGTTACTTGGACAGCCCGCAGATGCGTCGATGAGGCTAGTTCCCATGATCTGCCCCGATTCGAGATGGAGTTTCAGCATCACCTCCCTGTTGTTCTCCGGATACACACTCTCCCTATAGGGACGTGTATCTTGAGAACATCGGGGAGGTGCTGCCTAAATTCTGTCTCGGCTCGGGGCAGACAATGGGAACTGGCCTCATGTACGTATCCGCGGGTGGGATTAGGACCTATCCTCACCTATTAGATGATAGTAGGATGGAAGTACTCAGAGGTAGATATGTAAGTACTCGGATGCATGACAGTAGGATGGATGACCGTCAGTGGATGTACTCGGGCCGTAGAAGCAGAAGTGATTTCACCGATGAATGGTTGCGCAAGACAGATGCTTTCGTGAACAATGCATTTGGCGCGGCTCGGCGAGGAGAGATCAAAGTGTTGTGCCCATGCAGCAGATGTGGGAACCGGAGAAGGCAAGACAAGGAGAACATGGCTAAACATCTTGTGAACAATGGATTCACGCCGGACTACACCCGGTGGATCTACCATGGTGAAGCACATCGTTTGAGAGCGGAGGCAGTGCGACCACGTCTGGAGGACTTTGATGCTGATGCGGGCGGTAGCAGACATGTTAGATGACTTCCAAGAAGCACAGTACGCTGAAGGACGTACGGAGGAGGAGATGGAGAAGACCGCAAAGGCGTTTTACGAGATGATGTCTTCGGCACAGAAACCCCTTCACGAGCGGACAACAGTTTCTCAACTGGATGCCATTGGCCGTGTGATGGGGTTCAAGTCCCAGTTCAACCTGAGTCGAGATGCGTTCGATGGTATGTTGGCCCTATTTGGTAGCATGCTTCCGGACGGCCACATATTGCCAAAGAGCCTGTACGAGTCACAGAAACTGCTTCGTGCCCTGAAGATGCCGTATGAGCAGATACATGCTTGTCCAAATGGGTGCGTCCTCTTCAGGAAAGATCTCACGGATGCAGGTTACTGTCCGAAGTGTAAAGCGTCGAGATACATGGAGGTAGACGATGGTGAAGGCCCAAAGAGGCAGCTTTCTATCCCCATGAAAGTCCTGCGTTACCTGCCGTTCACACCGAGGATCCAACGTCTCTACATGACCGAGGAATCCGCGAAACAGATGACATGGCACAAACAGGGTACCCGATACAATCCTGAGAAGTTGGTACATCCCGCCGATGGTGAAGCATGGGCCCATTTCGATGGCATCCATCATGACAAAGCTAGAGAGGCTCGTAATGTTCGTGTTGCGTTTGCAACGGACGGTTTCAATCCCTATGGACTCATGGCTGTCCCGTACACCTGTTGGCCCGTCTTCGTTATCCCCCTCAATCTCCCCCCCGGCGTCCTATTTCAACTGTCATACTGTCTTCTTGTCGTTGATAATTCCTGGACACCCGGGGAATAACATGGGTGTGTACATGGAGCCTCTGATTGATGAATTGGAAACTGCTTGGAATGAAGGGGTATTGACATACGACCGAGCTTCAAGGTCTAACTTCACAATGCACATCTGGTACCAGTACTCACTACATGACTACCTGGCATATGGGATATTCTGTGCCTGGTGTGTCCATGGCAAGTTCTCATGCCCCGTTTGTAAGACAGCTACGAGATTTATCTGGTTGAAGAAGGGTGGCAAGTATTCGGCGTTCGACCAACATCGACAATTCCTGCCTCTTGACCATCCTTTCAGACGGGACACCAAGGAACTTTACCAAAGGTGTCGTGGTGAGAGATCCTCCACCTCGGATGCTGACCGGTGCCGAGGTTCATGCTCAGATAGATGCTCTCCAGTTCAACGAAACAGACGGTCGTTTTGCGGGGTATGGTCAGGAGCATATGTGGACTCATAAGTCAGGCTTGGAAAGACTCCCTTATTATGACGATCTTCTTCTGCCACATAACATTGATGTAATGCACACTGAAAAGAACATCGCTGAGTCGCTTTGGGGAACACTCATGGACACTGAAAAGTCTAAGGACAACCCTAAGGCTAGACTAGACCTGGCACTGTTGTGCGATAGACCAAAGCAAGAGATGCTGCCTCCTCAGCCCGGCAGGAGATGGACACGGCCCAAGGTCGATTTCGTCTTGGGCAGGCCACAAAGGAAAGAAATACTTCAGTGGATCCAGACATTGACATTCCCTGATGGATATGCAGCGAATCTAACGAGAGGAGTCAACTTATCTACTCTGCGAGTCCTAGGGATGAAGAGTCATGACTTCCACGTATGGATCGAACGGCTTCTTCCGGCGATGGTTCGAGGCTATGTTCCTGAGCCTATGTGGGTTGTCTTGGCAGAGTTGAGCTATTTCTTCCGCCAGCTATGTGCCAAGGAGATATCTCGGTCCGTCATTGATGACTTGGAGAAAGCTGCACCTGTGTTGCTCTGTAAGCTGGAGAAAATCTTTCCACCAGGCTTCTTCACTCCGATGCTTCATTTGATCGTACACCTCCCAAATGAGGTTCGAATGGGAGGGCCTGTGCAATGGCGTTGGTGCTTTCCAGTCGAGAGAAATATGAAGACTCTTCGCAAGAAATGTAGAAACAAAGCCAAAATTGAGGCTTCCATTGCAGAGGCATCCATTCTGGAGGAGGTGTCCAACTTCACTGAAGAATACTACTCCGAGAACCTTCCTAGCGTGCATAATCCACCCCCTCATTACAATGCTGGAGAAAATGAATCGAGTCTTAGCCTTTTTCGAGGCCAACTCGGCACGGCAAGTGGATCCACAGTTAAGCAGTTGAACTATGAAGAGTGGCGAAAGATCATGCTATACGTGCTTACCAACCTTGATGAGCTGGACCCGTACATGGGGTAAGTTGTTATCTATCTTCATCCAATTCATCGTCACTTTCCAACACCATTCTTTTTGTTTCGTACAGTGAATTTCTTCATTTGTTCTCGAATGGACCAAGGCCTCTTTCTGATGCGGCAGCTGAAACCCTAATTGCAAATGGTGTGGGGCAAGGGAGGCCTGATTTCATTTCTTGGTTCCGACAAAAGGTACCGTCCTACCAAGGTCGTACTTAGTCTGACGTTCCAACTTGCTCTTACGTTCTGACCGTATAACGATATATCTTGCGTCGCCTTGCAGGCTCAAACCGATGCGTCTATGAGTCAAGAGCTGAGACAGGTTGCAAAAGGCTTTGACCGTAGGGTCAAGTCATTTAACGGTTACGACGTGAATGGATTTCGCTTCCACACATCAAGCTACGAGCAGAGTCGGCCCAATCGAAAAACCACAAATAGCGGTGTTTGTACTCCAGGCAATGACAACCGTGACTACTATGGAAGAATTGAAGAAATATACGAACTTTCATTTCATGGTGAAAAGCCTTTGAATCCTGTCATGTTCAAATGCCATTGGTTCGATCCTGGAAGAACGAGGCTGACACCTAATCTTGGGCTAGCCGAAATTCGACAGGATTCTGTCTATCCAGGCTCCGATGTGTATATTGTGGCTCAACAGGCCACGCAGGTTTATTACACGCCATACGCGTGCAAAAGCAAAGAGCATCTCTTGGGTTGGTATATTGTGCACAAGATATCACCACATGGCTAAACTACCTCTCCCCAATGATGAGGATTATAACTTCAACACAAACACGTATGACGGTGAGTTCTTTCAAGAATCTGGGTTGCAAGGGACGTTCACGATAGACTTAACCGAAGCGATGGAAATGGAAGTAGAGAATGATGACGAGGACGCTGGGGATGAGGTGGTAAATGAGAAGGACATAGAAATGCTAGAACGATTCCGTTTAGGCCAAGCAAATGAAGACGACGACCTGTCTTCGGATACTGAGGAGTACTTAGACATGGTTGACAGTGATGAGGAGACTCATGCTCCGGCTAATCCGGATGATCCAGATTATTTCTAATACATGTAATATTATGTTATATTTTTAGGATCTATTGTTTTATTTATATTGCACATATTTGGTTATGTTATTTCTAATACAACATTGCTTGTTCTTTTTAAATGCAGGAGGTCGAGGCAAGATGCCGGGAGGACGTCAGAGGCGGTTGAGTTAGGTTGTACCGCAGCTCGCAGGCCGACGGGCCCTCGACGAGGAGTGGCCGCCGCCGGAGGGAGCCATCTCCACAGGAGGAGGAGGAGGAGGAGGAGGTCGAGGAGGAGGTGCCGGCCACGCCCGAGGCCCAGCGGCAGGAGGAGGCACCATTGGCCGAGGAGGCAGAGGAGGAGGACGAGCAGGAGGAGGACGAGGCGGACGGGTGTTCGGGTGCCTCAGGGGTGTCCACGCCCTACTTGAGAGGCCCCGCCAGCCTCCCGGCGTTGCCGCCACGTGCCCGACGCCCAGTGATCACGCCCATCGGACAAAAGTACATGTTCTAACTACCTGTTCGTACGATGAGACTCAAAATAGAAATAGAAGCTAATAATCTTTTTTAATCACTTGTGCAGGGGCATGGGACTTTGTGGGGCCTAAAGGCCGCAAACCCAACGGCGTCCTGGGTCTCCTGTGCCGCGAGCACTACCCCGGCATAGTACAGTATGCCGGGAGGCACGAGCCGGCCTACACCTTTGACCACTACAGCGTCGCCCCAGACCCAGACTTCCCCAACAAGGCGGCGCGGGTTAGAGCGGAGCTGTGGGTAAGTCTTCGTCAAACAATATCAAATTCATCATATTTTTCTCTTTAATTACTGTCTCGCCTCAGTATTGTGTCTTTATGCAGAACTACTTCAAGTGCGAGCCGGGGAAGGAGGCAGTGGCGGAGGTGACGGCTACCCGGGCCTGTAGGAAGCTCGTCACCGACATGATCTACGAGGCGAGACTGCAGGCCATCATCACCTACAACGCCACGGTCCTGGCCACGAGGGTGACGAAGGCCCAGGCGAGAGGCATGACGCTGGGCCGGGCGCAGTTCTTGCAGGTAAGTGATTTTCTTTTGAGATTAAGCTTTTGGTACTTTTTCATCTAACGCTTAGACGTGAAATACTTGATGATGTGCAGATGATCCCCCAATGGTGCAGTCGTTTCCCGAGTGCTGGGAGATGATCGTGGACCGGTGGCTATCCGAAGAGTGGGCGGCCCACCACGCCGAGGCCCGGGAGGCGCGTCTGTAGATGCCAGGTGTACCACACCACCAGGGCAACCGCAACCTCGCCGAGTACAGCACAAGCTTGGGTACGTGAAAGACTTTATCAATTCCTTGATCAAATGTTGCCTGATTGCTAATCATCTTGTTGTCTTCCTCGCAGTCGGAGGCACACGGTGGCCAGCCTTGCGGCACGGTGGCGGCATACGCCATGTCCCACAAGGGCAAGGCCACGGCAGCGGAGACCTCCTACAACCCCGACGATCCCGCCGACGCGTACACCAACTCCAGCGTCCACTCCCGCCTCACTGACTACTCAGAGGCGGCAAGGGCGGTCCATGGGGACGACTTTGATCTCGCCACCGCAGACCTGGACGGGAGCATCGTCATGAGGATTGGAGGAGGGAAGAAGCACGGGCGGTTCTAGCTTGGCGACGGCGTCATCGACACGGCCTCCACTCCCACTCTGTCCCAGCTCCGAGCACAGAGCACGAGCGGGAGCGTCCCCATACGCCCACGCCCGTCGCCTGCGCAGTCGCGGGTCGCCGAGCTCGAGGTTATTTCTATTTAACTCATCGTACATTGATCTTTAAATGTTTGCATTGTTCTAACATTCACTTTGTATTATCGCAGGCCCGCCTGGAAAGAGAAAGGCAGGAGCGCCATGTGTCCGAGACCCAGATGCGGTCACAGATGTCGGCCCAGATGGAGGCTCAAGCAAAGCAGATGGCGGAGCTCATCGCCTTCATGGCCTCCCAGGGCATGGTCGTGCCCCAAACGCTCATGGCTCCTCCACCGCCGTCTCTAGACCCCGGAGCTGCTCCTGTGAGTATCAATACTTCATTGTTTCATTTATTTCATTTCCTTGTCTGACATGACCTTTTGCAGCCTCCTCCGTCAGAAGGTTCGAACAACCACCGATGGAACCAGACCGGGGGTCAACCAGGCGGCAGTTCTCAGGGGTGGCCCGGTTGGCCGGGGGTGTAGTAGATTGAACTTTGGACTATCGTGTGTCACTGAAGTCTCATGTTGTTGAACTATGTGATGTGATGTGAACTATCATGATATATATATATATATATATGTTCTGTGACGTGAAATGTGATATATATGTGATATGTGATGAATGTGATATATATATGTTTGATAGTGTCGGAGAAAAGGAAAAACAAAAATAAAAAAACAAAAATTAGCGTGTTTGCCGAGGGTTGCTCTCGGCAAAGAGGCCCTTTGCCGAGGGCTATGACCATAACCCTCGGCAAAGTTGAACCAGAAAGCCATTTCCCCAGCTTTGCCGAGGGCTTTGGTCATAGCCCTCGGCAAAGCTGGGGAGACTGAAACGAATTTTCAAGGGTTTGCCGAGAGCCGGCTGAGCTAGCCCTCGGCGAAGAGGTCCCAAAAAAAATATTCGAAATTTTTTTGCCGAGAGCCGACCCCGGATAACCCTCGGCACAGGAAAATAATAATAATAAAATTTACAGCTTTGCCGAGAGTCCGGCTCTCGGCAAACATGACGCCTTTGCCGAGAGTCCGGTTAGCCCTCGACAAACCTACCGTCAATAGGGACCGCTGTTAACAGCCACTTTTCTTTGCCGAGAGCCGGTCGGGACCCTCGGTAAAAGGTTTGCCAAGAGCCCGATAAATGGCCCTCGGCAAAGGATCCTTTGCCGTGAGGTTTTTTGCCGAGAGCTCTATGCCGAGGGCTGCTCTCGGCATAGGCTTCGCCGAGTGCCAGATGGTCTTTGCCGAGTGCTACAGGCACTCGGCAAAGCAGCCGTTTCCAGTAGTGAGAGAAATGAGAGTGTAAGTTGTGAAAAACTCATTTTTTTAGTTTCATGTCTTACGAGAGGAGAATAAAACAACTTTATGGATGAAGCTGTTTAAAAAAAATGTGTTTGGCAAAAAAAAAGATCACAACAACTATCAAAGAGACCCTCTATATGATCATAGGCGGAGCTACCTAGGTGGACAGGTGGTCCATGGACCACCCTAAGATTTTGTTCAAGGTTAAACTATTATATATGAGCTCTCTAAAATCATAAAAATTGGACATGAACCGCTCTATAATTTGGTTTTATATCTAAGATGGACTACCCTTGCTCTACCTGCTAGCTACGCCACTGTATATGATGTGTGTGTAAAGAGGAAAAACAACCTGCTGTGTACAGTACACACAGTACCCGTCCCTGAAGGAAGAAAAAACAACCTGCGCGGCTGTAGCCATCCCTGTACGTACTGTACAGCACAGTACAGCCATGATGGAAAATTTTGGCTCCGAGTGCGCCATCTTCTCCGGCCGGGACGACTCGACGTGCTACGTGCATGCGCGGTGCGGCCGGCGTCCAGCAGGCCGGCGAGGCCGCGAGAGGTGAGGTCCAAAATAATAAACCAGCAGCTGCATGCCTGATTGATTGACTGCATGGCTTTTTATTTCCATCATCCTCCCCTCCGACGACACCGGCCGGCTGCGATGGATGATGCGTGGAGTGAGTCCACGCCCGTGCTTTATTCTATGTCCCCCACGGCCGTCCCTCGCCGTCCCTTTCTTCGCTGCAACAGTGCCCCGGTCAAGCAATGCAAGCAAAGCGTCGTCGTCGTCGTCGACAAAGGATCGGACACACAAAGCGTAGGATCCGCGCTCTACACATCATCACCCTTGCATAGCTTTCTAGCTCTTCAGTCGTTCCTTTCTCTGCTTTGTTTTCCTCACAGAGGAATTGCTTGCTCGCGACATGCATGCATGTGTGTGTATGTGTGCGCGCGGGCGCTTTCTATCTACTTACACATACAAGCATGCATTGTTGTCGTCCAACACTACAGTACGCCCACCACCCACATGCATGCTGCTTGCTGGGGATTGGACACTGTACCCCGGGTCACGTAAAAGGTGGATCGCCGTCCGATTCGTCGTTAATTCAGGTCATAGGTATTTCAGAAACGGTGCCCAACAATTTTATCCTTATTACGAGACTTACTCTACTCTTTAAACTTTTATCATCTCTCTTTATTGATATAGTATCATGCCAGCGTATTTAATGCTTATAAAACTTCCATTAAAATATTGGTCTAAGTTGATTAAATACTGAGGCGAAAGAAAGAAGAGAGATGTTTAGGCATAAGAACTAGGAAACAGTGTTAGACACAAGAACTATGAAACTTTGTTGTGCGAGAGACAAGTGAACCACGTTTTAATAGTTAAGAGCTAACTATTATATAAGTAGGCTAAGAGAAGTCTGAGAAGAACCTTACAGCTAGCAAGACAGCTATATTATTAGCCTTGCTCTTAGCTGGCTACCAGCAAGATCAATCGATTCTCTCAAGTTTCGTGTGCATGTTACTATTATGTTAACTTATAGTATGTCGTTTTCGTTTTATATATGCATAATTTTTATTATATATTTAGATATAGAGTATATCTAAGTATATACTTTCTTCATGCTTGAATAAATCAATTCCTAAAGATATTCTAAGTTGAACTTTTATATGTTTCATTGGATTTATAGAAAAAAATAATCTGTGATACCAAATAAGCATGTTATGAAACATATAGTTTATGATACTGTTGACGCAAAATTCGTCACCTCACGTCAAGTCACACAGCAAGCCGAACGAGGCTGGCTTCAATCGGGTGCCCGGAGCGTACTGAATCCGGAAGCGTACCAGTCGGTTTGACCTGAAAACCAACAAGAGACAAAAGTGTGAGAATACCTTGGAACATGTTGGGTGAGACCAGACAGTTCCATATGTACGGCTTTGAAAGCCACTCATGATGGCACACAACTATAGAAGTTGTTTGCCGAAACAGGTTTATAATGTCATTCGGCAAGTATAAAAGATAAATCTCATAAACATGTTGAATGTCGCACGCATATGTAACAAAAGGACAAAGAGGGTAACTTGTAAATATAAATCTATACGGATGACATATGCATAGGCTAATCCAGCTAGTCTGCCGCACGTCTAGCCTTCATAAAACCCGTCAGGTGTAAACTCAAGCAAAGCTAATCCACCGCATGATACCACTTGCTGTAAATCTACACCACTCCTTATAATTAGATGTCACACCCGGTTTTAAAAACAAAACCAGGTATACACCATATGTGAGCCCATGAAGTCAAATCTCACATACAGCTACAAATAAAGGGTAATATCGAAAGACAATGCTTATATATAACGTATAAAACACAAAGAGCATAACCTTAAGGAGCGGACAGCGGAAAACACTCCGATCTTCAGATGGAGACACCAACTCCACAGGGAACAACTGACTGGTTGACCACAAGCCTAAGCTTCTCCAAAGTTTAACTCTCTGAGGTGTGGGGAAAAACAAGAGTGAGTTCATGTTGAACTCCACAAGTATAGCAACAAGTGATATAGATCCCAAGTTTCATGATCAATGTAACATAAATAATGAATAGCATAAAACGGTAAATAATGAACATGTTAACCAACATAAGTCATAAATGTAAAAGTCTTCCAGGCCGCTCGTGTCCTTGAGCAAGGCTGATATATCAGTTTAATAAACTTTGCGCAAAGGTGTACACTTTCACTGCGAGACGTGAATTGCCCTTTTGCCCGAGGTGATCAGCCTCTTAACTCACTTCCAAGGAAAGTCGGCAGAGTTCACGATGAGGCTTTTCAAAGGTTCGTCTAACAAGTTAGGGCCGCTAGGTCTTAAGGCAAGGGGAAGAAGGGTCTCTCAACCTTGCGGCAACGCAGGCAAGGTGAAAGTAGCCGCCCTAAATCCAGCTCGGCAAGACCCAACGCGCCTATACAGGTGTCCACTAACAAGCTAGAAAAGGTCCTCATGCTGAGCTAAAGCCAGAGCCATATAACCCCCAACAGTTGCACTGTAAATCCCGAAGGTGCTCGTACAGATAATTTCTTAAGTTGCTAATAAGTCATTTTTATCATTCGATGCATACATTAATTAAGTAACATGATCATGATTGCGAAAAGAAAACTCGATTGCTATACTTGCCTGATAGTCTTGACCAATTCTCACATCATAAGCCTTCGGTCATCACCTTCTGATCTTCAGCGCGCACAATCGGTCGTTGTCTACTCGTAGCAAGCACCATACATAGGCAAACATACAAGCAAACAATAAAGAACTAAGAATAACATAACACGAGACAAAACAACATACTAAAAGAGAGCTCGGTACTACGGTCGCGGGATCGCACCAAACGACTAAAATAGAGATACTGCTGAAAGACACATCTACCAGGAGTTATATTATAAAAGTAAAAACTACCGGCTTACTTTATTTTAATTAAATAAAATCATGACGAAATATTAATTCAGATTAGACAAAGCATATTTTAATTATAAAGTCAGGTTAGTCTAATCATATTTCATTTTTAAATATTATCATATAATTTAATCAATTTAAACTTTATAGTAAAAGAAAATAAAAACATGTGAGGGCATCTAAACGTATTTTATATGATAACGGTTAGCCTAATCAAATTATAAATTAAAAACATATTTATGTTAGCAACTAATCATGTTAACATTTGTGTATAAAATATCGAAGTATAAAACGTACATTGATTTTAATTATAAATCGATTGTAGGTTTATTAATCAATTTAATATTTAACTTTACATAGAAAAACAGGTGACATGAAAAACGTTAACGCTACTGCGTAGATCGTGACGACATGAAACTAACGTAACTGAAACAGACTAAAACGGGGATTAGATGATTAAACCGTAGAAATTAATGCTGAGTGGCAAAACTGCAGTTACCATCGTCCTCCTCTGGCTTCTTCCCTGCACAGAGGCCATGGCCAGCGGGAAGTCGGACAGCGACATCGCCGAAGGGGAGGGCCTTCGGCTGACCGGCGGCGGCCGTGGCGCAGGGCTGGGCCGCACCCGCTCAGGCCGGTGCTGGGCGGCAGGCGCACACGCCAGCACCTGCACGGACAGGCCGACAAGGCGGCGGCGGTCACGAGCACCCAAGGGTACGGAAAGGGGCGGCGTAGAACCGCAGGCCACGGGCCCGTGTAGCGGGCTGGCGCAGGGATAGAAGGGACCTGCAGCGTTCAGAGAGGAAGAGGCCGATGCAACTGCCGGACAAAGGAACGAACTTGTCAGCAGCAGAAAAGCTCGCCGGAAAACGAAAAACAAATCGAAAACAGTTAAACGGTGATGATTCGTGAAACGGTGATGATTCGTGAAAAGTAAGATACCAAGGTGTAGAGAACGACGAGACCTGCCTCGTGGTGGCGACGGTTTTTGCCGGAACGCGATGGTTTGGCCGGAATAGCTCGCCGGAAGTTCGCCGGAGTAGATGAGATGTGAACTTCGGCTTCGGATCTAGATCGATAGGGATGGCGGCTCGCGAAACGGGCCGTACTTTTGGAATCCTCGCGTCGAGGGCTACGCCGGCATATATATATAGATGTAGGGTTTGGATAAGATGGAAAAACGAGATATTTTATTATTTTCGCAATTAATTAATTTCGGGATTAAAATAATTCAAGAAAAGTCCAGAATTGTTATTTAAGCCACGAAAAATACTCCGATGGCTCCGAAAATTCTAGGAAAATTCTCAGAGTAACTTTGAAATATAATGAACCCAAATAAGAATTTGGAGCTCATGAAAAGATATTTTGGATTATCTAAAAATTAAGATAATCTTTCTCTAAAGATTGGAAACTGTTCCGGAAAAAGGCCAGAAAAATTTCTGAGAAGTTTGTAGCGATATAATGATGGATGACGAACTCAAAGAAGTGATTTAGAACACAAGAAAAGAATCTTGAAAAAGTCCAACAAGAGGATAGAGTTGAGAACGATAAATTTGATTTTCGAAAAAAGACAGAAACGAACCGGACAAAGATAGACGACCTAACAAACGTGTTTTGAAAACTTTACTCGATCACAACGCGAGGCCAAACAACAACCAAACATCACATCAAGCATAACCCGTCAATTTAGTTTAGCAAAACTTTAAAAATTCTTGATTTACTACAACTAAGGTGGCACTAGCTCCAACTAAACTTGATAAATTTTATCCAAATATTAAAATCATAGATTTTACTTAGTGTTTTCTACTCACAGTCCAGAATCAGAAATTTTAGGATGTGACATTAGATTAATCCACCGCATGATACGATCTAATTATAAGAAGCTAAAAGCACACATACATCTGGACAGACCTATATGTACTCATTACTCGTGTAAGCTTAACCAGAATCGGCAAACTAGCCGAACTGGGGTCCATGAAGAAGAAACATACAAGCCAAACATGGTTAAACTAATCTAAAACCTGTACCTGCCGCACCGCAACCAGCTCTATCAAAGCCTAAACATGATCAACATGCATGAACCCACAACACGTAACAATCTAGATTGAAAGTCAATTCGGCCATCGTGATCTTATAACCAGCAAAGCACAAACAAAACTCGTGCGACAAGGCCGAACGAGGATCAATCTGATCGGGCAAAAGGTGTGTACGAATTAAATGAATAAACATATATAACACATGATAACTTGATGAATCTATTAGATCTGCCAAATCTAACAGAGCTGATAACTATTTTTACTCATGACTAATCCGCCGCACGATACAAGGCATAAGCAAAAACTTTCTGTCATAAGCTTAAATCCGCCGCACGATACTAAGCTTAACATACGAGACTACTTGCATCATATCTAAATCCACCGTATGATACTAGACATGATAGCAAGGTTGCCGGTACTTACGGAGGTCGACGGATCGATGATTCCTCTCGAAGAACTCGACGACACGACTTAGGGACTCGAATATGGCACGGGGCCGGTTTGTATTGATGTGGTTGTGAACAATTTTACAATGGTCGAGGGCTTATATTTATACCCTGGACGAAACACGAGTCCTAGACGATTACGACTTTACAATGAAATACGGAAAGATATAAACCCTACATTATTTGGTGCCTTCCATCACCCCGTGTCTTCTCGTACAAGCCGGCTTTACTCACAATACTCGTTTTCCGAATGGAACCACGACCTCGCGAAATAGCCGACCGCGTAGACAGTTACCGAAACTTAGAGGACCAAACAACTGTCGATCGTCTGCCGAATCTGTCTCCTCCGCTGACTGGATCCACCTGTCATATCCTTATGCGTGCGAAAATCTGGTGTTAACACATGCCCCCTAATTTTGGGATAAATGGTTTATTCTAAAATTCTCTTCTTTTCACACTGACATGGAAACTCCAGAAGCATCCGTCCTCTCATATCATCATTACCGTGTCTGCCGATTCGCTTCCCGATGCACTTGGGGTCTTTTAAACTCTCCCCTTTACTTCGTTTCGACTCGTGCACTTCGGACTCCTCTGCTTCAGCCTCCAAACCAGAAAACCCTCTTCTTCCTTGCCACTCTAAAAATCAGCCAGAAGATGTCTTCCCAAGTGAGCCGCCATAGCCTCGAGCTCGGTGCCTCCAGTTCTTCCAAAAGAAGGTCACTTCCCTCTTTTCTCCTCTCCAAAGAATCTGGCCTCATTCCATTGCTTTTGCTTCAGGAGGACTAGCGACGATCTCACCGAGGATTTGACCCAGAAAATCATAAATCTTCAGCTTGACCTGGAAAGGAAGGATCAGGAAATTACCCAAATTTCCAAAGAGCGTGACGCCGCTCGAAAAAGAGCCACCAGCAAGTGTTTTCTTGCCATTTCTTTCTGTACTCTCTTTTTCTGCTTTTACTGATTTCTTCTTTTCTCAGCCTTGGCGGCCAAACTCCATGATCTCGAGGCTGCCATCACTAAGCATGTCGTCATAGCCGATGTAACGGGCACAACACCCTTGAAACGGGTAAATGAAGTCAACCGCGCCCTCCCCATCATCTTCAGAGCCGACATGGGGTACGGCGCGACACTCGCTTTTTCCGCCGTGAAGATTCATTCCGGCGCTGATTACCACAGATTCGATGTCTGTGAACAAGATCTAGAGGATAGAGTAGAACGTTCCGCAGATGACATGAAGGTGGCTAGATCAGATCTGGCCGACATTTTCGATCATTTTCTCCCGATTAGGCGTAGGATGGAGTGGATAAATTAACTCTCTGTAATCTTGTTTCTCCTTTTGCAAATATGAAGCTCCCTTGTTTGTCCTTTTGAAATCAACCCACGACTGATCTTCCGAGATCACTGCGCGTTCTGCTTTTTCGCATATCGACCACTGATTTCTGTCTTTCCGCTTCAATCGGTGATGCATACACATTGGTTACCGTGGTGACCATACCGGAGAACTTCACTTTGCAGACAACACTGAAACTGGCCATTTCAGATCTGAAGTTCTAATCTTCTTCTTCAAATTTCCAATGACGTCAGAACAACCTTCTTCAAGGAATCCTTTTGCCTCTGCTTTCATTGTTAATTGGCAATATGAGCTTCCAAACAGCCAATTAAAACCGAAAAAACCTTAGCCGAATCCCATTGGCCTCCTGATCCTGAAGCCACAACTTTCTCCAACCATCAAAAGATTCGGCCTGGCCCAACAACGGTCCATAAACTGTGCAAACCCTACCCCGATGCTTGGTCTCCATGGTGCAGCTATATAGTTCTATAAAGATGACCGCATATAAGCTGTGACTCCAATCAAACAACTCATCTTGCAAAACTCCCACCTTTCAACTTCCAGTTCAAGTCAGAGAGAAAAGCAATGGCATGGAATGGCGATTACGGCAAATATCCTACTGAAGGCAAAGCAGGAGGAAGCTGAACACGAACTCACCGGCGTTACAGGTAAGAAACCAATCCTCTGCCCCTTTGTGATAGCTCGTTCCTTGATTTGTTGTTTATCCTCTCTCTAGGGTGGAGTCTTCCTCCAGCCATGCTCGGGTTCCCTCTTCAGAAACGGTAGATCTAAAAAGCTCTCTTCAAATTTTCTTCAAACCATCAGATTTTGAGTTTAACGATTCACTTTAGCAGGTCCGTTTAGATGCTCCTCGGTACCGTGAGGAAAGGGACAAAGCTCAGAAAGAATTGGAGGATGTATGTAAGAAACATGGCACTGAGGAGGCCGAGTGGGCAGAACAACGGAAGCACCTCTGCAGCATCATTACAGGTTAGCAGAATCTCGGTTCTCCCCTTCCTCCTGATTGAATTTGCTTTTGCTTATCATATTTTTGCCTCTCGTCAGCCTTGTCTGCAGAGAACGACCGTTTGAAGGCAGCAGCAGACAGAGTCGCTCTCAATGTGAATGCCCGTGGGGATTCTGTCGAAGCTCATCTTGACGCCGTGAATGGCCGCATAGATCAGGCCGTCATCCAAGGTGTGCGCGCCGGGGCTTCTCTTGGGCTAGCAGCAATAAGTTCCTGGACCAAAGAAGATTACTCCTCCCTACCAGTTGGATTCGCATGCGACCCGGATGAGTTTGAAGATCTAGAAGTTTATGATAACCATGTCGCTGCTATTGCTGAGATTGTTGATCCGCAATCCATTGTAAACAAATTATTCCAAGGGTAGCTTGTACTTAGGATGGATCTATAAATGAAGCTTGCAGCGGATGAACTTGTCTTTCTCTGAATAGCGTCTATCTGCATCTTTCAATCCTTCAGTGATTTCCCCGATTGCAGAATTTCTTCAGAAAAACGCTTGCCGAATGTATGACGTCATTTTATCCGACTGAATCTTACTTCCGACATGTCATGTCACTCGGCATCTTCACTCACTGCTTCTCACCTTTCTCTTTCCCCGATAAACCTGCTAACTTGAAAATGCCAGGGTTACCAAGGTCATAAATATCCTTGTACTAAAGGCGATATGTAAAAATATCGGCTATAACTTAATTCCTTGGAATATTTTTTCTGTTAAAGGCGATGTTTTTTTGCATCGGTTGTATACAAAATATCTCTCGAGTTACACGACTCCCATGCGTTCTGTGACAGAACCTCCTGGATTATTAGGGCCCACGTGTACCTGTCTTTGTTCTACAGACCTCGGACAGACATACACTGTGCCCCATAACCCAAAAGACTCATCACGTGTCATCGGGTAACCCGACTTATCCACGTTTCCTTACACTCCCAGGATCATTGCAAGAGTCATTGCAGTATTACAACATTTCACAAATAAAATACATCAGAGATAAAAGTGCAGAAGTATTACACCATAAGTTTTACAAACCAGTTGTTCAAACTTGCGTCGTTATTACAAACCATAGTTTCAAACTTTACCCTAGGTAGTGGAAGTAGCATTAATAAAACTGTATAACACACAAACAACCCCACCTAAGGGTTGCCTTACTCCTCCCCGGACACGTCCTCCTCAACGACGGTCACGCAACAAGCCTCAAAGCAAGGCTGCTCGTGCACGTCACCTGCAACAGGGGATTAACAAACCCTGAGTACAAAGGTACTCAACAAGGCTTACCCGACAAGAGAAGAGAAGAATAGGTATGCTGGCTTGGGTAGGCTCAACAGAATTTTTCATTTGCATAAAAGCTTACTAAAGTAGTTCTAGATCCAAATTTTACTTAATCATTTAAGTATTTGGTAAGAACTGAAAGTGAACATTAGTGAAAGATCATCATCATTCTTTCTTAAACCAGTTCCATTTTCATTCTACGGTGCGGGTCGAAAGATTGAGTCTCCTTAACCGAGGAGCACGACGATTCAAACCGATTCAACCAGATCTGGGAGTTTTCCACGATCATACGATATATGTAGACCCATGATCACACATATACCAACCCCAACCTCGGATCCTCCAAACAAGACCGAGTCCGCGCCACCCGAGAGTACTTGTACACCTCCAATCCGGGACTTTAACCCACGAGGGTAGCTAATACTCTCGCCATCTCTCCACTCCTAGTGCGCGATTAGCCGTTCTCATTTAAGAACCACCGAGGTAGGGCTTACCGTAGCATATGATCGGTACTTCATATTTTCTCAATCTAGCAGGCCAACAACGGTTGATCCTATTCCGACACATCCGGGTCACCCTACACCAACCCAAGGTTCGATGCATGTGCCCGTCTGGTCTTAATCATCATTCTTTCTCTTAATCATTCCAAAACGATAAGTATCAAAACATTTATCGGAAGCATGAGAAAGCAAGGCTGAGCAGTTCTATCATTTGCATAAAGCAGATATCAAGGAATAATATATCGATAACAGGTTTAAAACATTTATTTGATAAACATTTAATGCATCAGGTTATCGAAAGTAAGTGTAATTGTAAATCCAAGGAAATGGTTAAATGAACCGAGGCTTGCCTTCGTTGACTGGAAGAGTCTGGAATCCTGATAACCTGGGTCAACTGGATACTCGGCACTTTCCAGATCAACCTCGTCCGGACACGCGATTACTTCGGAGGCTACACGATAACAGAGTGCATGCTTAATGGAATGCTCATGGTAAAGATGGAAATTTCTAAGCTATAAATATTTATTTTGCAACAGCTTTTCATCGGTACCATTGCAAACCAACAAAACCAACTTACATAAATATACATGGTTTAAATGAGTGATATTTGCCTGTATCAAGCAGCAGATCAAGATAATTCAATTATCTTAACCTTTAAAACTACACTAAAGAAACTTGGGTTTTTATGTTTTACCATATTATCTAATCATAAAGAAAGCAATTTTAATCAGCCGGAAATTAAGTTGTCAGCAAACTATGCTCAAATTAGTTCAAACTTTTTACACAGATTGATTATATCCTATATAATGCATAAAATAAATTTCAGCATTTTTGGACAAGCATATGAATTTACAGAATTAAATTATCTATAAACATTCAAATGATTAAACAAAGCATTTAAATAAGAATAAAATTTATTTGCTTTAACAGAGCTCAAAATTTTTGTGATGATACATTTTTACCTAAAAACAGTGTCAAAAATAGTTTCATGATTTTTGGACATTTAAATAGGCCTACAAAAATCCTCAAAGTCCATTTATTAATAAAAGGGCCTATTTAAATCACTTTCAAAATTTGTTCCAAACTCAAGTTTCATATTTTTCATAAATATTAGACATCTTGAGAAAGCCACACAAAAAATTTCACAATTTTTGGAGCTTTCTACAAAAAGATATCAAAAAGACAAAATCTAACACTATCGGAAAATAGATTAAAACGTTTAAAATAACAAAAACTTCATTAGGCCAAAACCGGCCCATCCCGCGCGCAAGTCGGCCCAACTCGGGCCTGCCCGCGCCTGCACAGCTGATCTTGCAGAAAAGCCCTCTGGCTTTAACAAAACTACAACCAAGCCCTTGACACTATTTGACACTATTCAACTGAGTCTACGACTTTGCACTTAGACCCTCGGGTTTAGTCGAATTCTCGTCGACACGTCCCCGATGCCAAGGCTGCCAGCGGCGAGCTTCGGCTCGCACACGCCGGAGCAACACGACCTTCTCCGGCCAAACCAACCAGCTCAGCACCTTCCCCTTCACCTCACGGCTCCGTTGAACCCTCAAACTCCCTCCCTCGACCTCTCTCTCTACCTCGACGACGACACAGGCGGACGCGGCGGCACGACGGTGACACGCCGGCCAACTGAGAGCGCTACCGACCCTACAGACGCGCGCATCAGCACCAGAGACTCACCACGGCTATAACGAGCTAGATCTTCGAGGCTGACGCGGCTCCGAACAGGGAGGACGACGACGGTGGCGGGTTCCAGTGGTGCGGCTCGACGGCGACGGCCTGTTCCGGCTGAGATAGAGGGAGACAAGGTCAAAGACCAGGTGTTAGAGCATCAGGAACAGATAAGAAAGAGAGAACGAGGCCCAGGTGAGGATGATAGAGCCCCGAGCTTGCTGACCACGGTGGTGGCGTCGATGGTGGTGCCTGGAACCGGAGATGAAGAAGACGACCACGCCGAGCGGCTGCGGGGGTGAGCGAGGCTACAACCTAGCTCTACAGCTCCGCAACGACGAGGCGAACACGGTGACGCAGTTGAACGGGACGAACGAGCGCTCACGTGGCCGGCGTAGCTGAGCAGAGAGACGGCGGCGACGGCGAGCGAGCAGAGGAGAAAGCGAAACACGGAGCTTCTGTGGGATGATAAGGACGAAGGAGAGGGCGGCGGCGTGAAGAACTCGCGCGCGCAGCTAGCAAGCAGCTCGCTGGCGCAAGGCATGCTCTCCAGCGCGAGCACGGCGCTGGCGAGCTCTGGATGTTTCCCCCCTTGGCACTGTTCATTGCTCCCCTTCCCCCTTTCTGAATTTTCGAAATTACTTTTGAAATTTGAACTATACTTCAAGTTTTGCCAAAATATGAAATGTAGAGTTTGAAAAGTTGTACAACTTTGCTTTAACACCCCATGGCTGATTTCAACTGGAATTAAATCAACTTGATCAAAACAGTTCAAATCCATTTCAAAATGGAAATTTGAAAAGGAGACAGAACTAGGGTTTTGTAGTAGAAGCAAATTACTTTTGATTTTGCAATGACACTTGAAAAATGGTCAATGTATGAAATGTTCCTTTTGAAATTCTCTATCACTTTGATGTAAACCTCAAACTCAGATTTCAAATAGTTTTTGAAATGCATGATTAGAATCAAAAGGGGACCATTTCCAAGGTTTGAATAGATTCAAAATTACCCAGAATTTTGTACAGAAACTTGGAAAACTTTGAATACCAAAGTTGTACCTCTTCTCAAGATCTACAAAAAAACTTTTAGGGTCAACCCCTAACTAAGCATAGATTTTGAGTTAACTAAAAAGGGCTAATTAACTTATATAGAAATCGATGGCTTTCCCATTTCTAGGCTACACAAATTTTATATCCTTTTGAATTGTTGAACTTGGATTCATGTCCTTCCCTGACTTTAGTCAACTGGAAATGAACACAAGTTATTTCATAACGACATTCCAAATTAGGGTTTTGAGCTACCTCACAAGCAATAACAAAATGCTCACACATTAGGAATTAAACTCTTTTTAATCAATGCATCTCAAGGTGATCTAGCACATGATGCTATGGAATGCTTATGATGGCATGACAATATTTTATTCATGTAAACACCTGAGGTGTTACACGTTCGGCTTTAACAAGTAGTGCTGAAGCTTCAACTGACAAGTACACGAACCGAAAAGCCTTGTCATAGCCGAATACCCCTTTCTTAGGTTTGACATTTTTGGCTAAAACAGATTGCTAATTATCTTTCCTCTAAACTCAAAAATAAGGGTCGATCCCACTATAAGGCTACCGGCCATCACGTACAACTCGAAATAATCCCCAAGTTGTGGAAGTGCCTCCATATATCTTCAATTTCATCAAAAGCTTCTGTTGCACGCCACCTTGCATGAATCTTTTCTGAATTCCCATGAGCTTTGGTAATGAAGAAATAATCGAAGTCCCCTTGAAGGCTCGCAGACTTTGAAGCATATCCGATATCCCAACTTGTACACATTGATCCAACTTCGGCTTCATTATCAACACTTTATTCCTTGTCAGCCGATATGAGACTTTGGCTCTAGCTTTTCTCCATCACCATTAGTTAGATTTAAAAATTACTCTGAGAGCCGATTGTCTGAATCGGCTGTTGGTCCTCATCGAAGACATTCACAGGACCTGCTTCCCAGGCTCTTCCAGAGAAACACTCGACACCTTCATACTCCCAATAGATTGGTTCTGTATTAGCAACACTAACCGAATCATCAGCATGAACAATCTCAATATCATCTCCGATCCACTGTATGAGGAACTGATGCATAGTTGATGGTACACAACAGTTTGCATGTATCCAATCTCTTCCTAACAGCAAACTGTATGCCCCCTTGCCCTCAATGACAAAGAAGGTAGTGATCAAGGTTTTAGACCCAATCATTAACTCGACATGGACTGCTCCTCGGGTGTCAGAAGGATTTCCCGCAAAATCCCTCAATACCATGTCGGTCTTCAGTAGATCTCCACTTGTCATGCCAAGCTTTCTGAAAGTGGTATATGGCATGATATTGATAGCAGCTCCTCCATCGATGAACATCTTGGTTAATGGATTGCCATTGACATACCCTCTCATATATAATGGCTTCAAGTGTCGGTGTCTGATTGGTTTATCGAATACTGCCTTTTCAGCCAAGGCGAGATGAGCCAATAAGTCCTGAAATTCACTTTCATCGAAGTTCGAATATGTCTCGTCCTGGACATCTTGATTCTCTGGAGCTACAAACTCTGACGGGAGAAAGAACGCCATGTATGTATCAGCCGAGTGATCACCTCCATTCGGCTTCTCTTTAGGACGCCAGACCCGTTTCGTCTTGGTGCCCGCTTGCTCCAACTCTCTGTTCCTCAAGCGCTGCACTCTCCTTTTCTGGCTCTTCCTTAAACCTGGCGGACACCATTGTCCTTTTTGCCAGACATACTCGCGGTATTCTTCCTCTTCAGCATGAGCCCAACTTCGATCGGCAAATCTTCCCTGCCGATTCTCAAACCTATTTATTTTTAAGCGCCGATTGTCCTCAGGGATTCGTGCCCCAAGCCTTTCATGGACAGAACGGCGGTTGACTCGAGATTGCCTGTACTCGGAGTACTGACTACTGCATTCAGGGCAGTTGTTCTTAACAGGTAACTTCAAGCCTTCGTTCCAACAATATTTGAAGAACGAGCATTCCCAATGAGATTGTTCCTGTTCCCCCATATCTTCTCATTCTTTTCGGTACATCTCTTCCTCGTACCTCCTCTGCTCCTCCAGGAACTTCCGTTCTTCACAAAGCCTCTGCTTCTGGTACCGTTCCTGTTCCCGACGCCACTTATTCAACAGAATGCGCGTCGTGACCCTGGGCCTGGAGGTGTTACCCATCTCAATTCGACTATCTTGGAACAGAACTCTCCGCTGAAGTTCTCCTTTTGTAACCTGCCGATCGGGATCAATAGTGCCAGCTTCCCTCGCTCTATCAGAGGTTAAAACTTTCATCTTACCCTTACCCCTGGGATCGGCTACATTGATCATGTTAACAGAGAATAACATAGTATTCTGCTCAAAAGGGCTACCATCAATCTTCATCTTTCCATCGAACCTTAGATGTCCGCCTTGAATAGCCTTCTGGATCCGATCTCTGAACACTCGGCAATCATTTATGGAATGAGACTTAGTGTTGTGGAAACCACAATACTTCTTGTCTTTGACACCCCCAGGAAGCAGCATAGGATGACCTTCCGGTAACTTGATGCGTCCCTCCTTCAACAAGTATTCAAATAATTTGTCTGACTTGGACACATCAAAGTCATAAGTACCTTTGTGTTGCCTCAGCCACCGTTGGTTGACTTGAGTCGGCTCTTTAGACCAGGTTATCTCGGCTGCAGCCACCTCATCTTCATCATCATATTCATCTGCTTCCTCTAGGAAAGTCTGATACATCTCGGCAGCTATGTCACCTTTCTGGAACTGGTTGCTCTTCCTGAATCCCTGAGCTTGATTGCTCATCATCGCCAACCTTTGTGATAACTGCCCGAGGTCTTCAAATTCCATGTCGAATAGCTTTTCTTTGATACTCGGCAACATGCCAGCTATGGCTTTCCCCGGTAACTGGTCATCCGGCAAATTCAGAGAATAGCAGAGATTTTTGGTCTCCCTGAATCGGCGTAGATGTTCTTGCGGCGTCTCGCCGGGTCTGATCCTCAAGCTCATGAGATCGACCAACTTCTTCTCACTGGTTCCCGTAAAGAAGTACGAGTGGAATTTCTGCTCCAGCTCTGCCCATATATTGATAGAATCTGCCGGCAGAGAGGCGAACCAAGAAAAGGCTGGTCCCGTCAATGACAACGGGAAGTATCAAATCCTCCAAGCTTCATCTGCCGATGCTTCACCAAGCTGCATCAGGTAATGGCTGATATGCTCCCTCGTACTGGTGTCATCTTAGCCCGAGAACTTGGTAAGGTCAGTAGGAGGTTTGACTCTCGGAGGAAGAGCCACCCGATTGTACCATTCAGGGTAAGGAGACTTGTACGTGTATGTCTATTTCTTCGGTTTTAGGCCGAACTGATTCTGCATCATATCAGCCATCTTATGCATGATGAGGTCGACATTTGAATCAGGAGCTATTTGTGTTTGCCCCCCAGCATGTAACTCTGCTGAACTCCTGTATCCGGGATTCAGAAGAGTGTTAATCGAGTTGTAGTCCACAAACTCCCGATACCCATCTCCAAACATATTCTTCTGAATCCTGTTCGCCACAGGAGAGACTCTAGAGGCAGATTGCGGGACATCCCCTGTCGTGCCGAACGTGAGCTGGCCATAGGTCTGGGGAGGTTGTTGCATCTCGTGAGAAATCACCCCACCTGTGCTTGGGCCAGCTCCACTGCTTTCGGCAACTCTCTGACGTTGAGGTACTTGGAACAACAGTGGTCCCCGCATCGGACCAACAGCCTCTTCAAAGTACTTATCCGCGTTTGGACCGAAGGTATTGACCATGATAGCACGAAAGGTGTTCAAGAAAGTCGATTGATGACTGATCACGACTCCTGATACAACTCTATGCATTATATCAGTCATCTTCTGGATAGCTTCTTCTTCACCACCGTCGGGCAGCTCGGGTTGGTGATGAGGAACAACCTTCGGGAACGTCTGCTTCTGATAGACCTTGCCGCTTTTATTCTTGGAGAAAGTCTCCAAGCACTTGTGCTGGAACTCATCGCAAGCTCGCTGCACAAGATCTTTCGACTCTAGCGGCAAATCGTCCATGGTCACATCGAAAGACTGATCTTCGCTGATTTCAGGCATCTTGAAATGAAAGTGGTCCCACCAGGCGTGCCAAAAAAGTGTGTTGACCCAAAATTCGTCACCTCACGTCAAGGCACACAGCAAGCCGAACGAGGCTGGCTTCAATCGGGTGCCCGGAGCGTACTGAATCCGGAAGCGTGCCAGTCGGTTTGACCTGAAAACCAACAAGAGACAAAAGTGTGAGAATACCTTGGAACATGCTGGGTGAGCCCAAACAGTTCCATATGTACAGCTTTGAAAGCCAATCACGATGGCACACAGCTATAGAAGCTGTTTGCCGAAACAGGTTTATAATGTCATTCGGCAAGTATAAAAGATAAATCTCATAAACACGTTGAATGTCGAACGCATATGTAACAAAAGGATAAAGAGGGTAACTTGTAAATATAAATCTATACGGATGACATATGCATAGGCTAATCCAGCTAGTCTGCCGCACGTCTAGCCTTCATAAAACCCGTCAGGTGTAAACTCAAAAAAAGCTAATCCACCGCATGATACCACTTGCTGTAAATCTACACCACTCCTTATAATTAGATTAATCCACCGCATGATACGATCTAATTATAAGAAGCTAAAAGCACACGTACATCTGGACAGACCTATATGTACTCATTACTCGTGTAAGCCTAACCAGAATCGGCAAACTAGCCGAACTAGGTCCATGAAGAAGAAACATACAAGCCAAACATGGTTAAACTAATCTAAAACCTGTACCTGCCGCACGGCACCCAGCTCTATCAAAGCCTAAACATGATCAACATGCATGAACCCACAACACGTAACAATCTAGATTGAAAGTCAATTCGGCCATCGTGATCTTATAACCAGCAAAGCACAAACAAAACTCGTGGGACAAGGCCGAACGAAGATCAATCTAGATCGGGCAAAAGGTGTTGTACGAATTAAATGAATAAAACATATAACACATGATAACTTGATGAATCTATTAGATCTGCCAAATCTAATAATCCTGATAACTATTTTTACTCATGACTTAATCCGCCACACGATACAAGGCATAAGCAAAAACTTTCTGTTATAAGCTTAAATCCGCCGCACGATACTAAGCTTAACATACGAGACTACTTGCATCATATCTAAATCCACCGCATGATACTAGACATGATAGCAAGGTTGCCGGTACTTACGGAGGTCGACGGATTGATGATTCCTCTCGAAGAACTCGACGACACGACTTAGGGACTCGAAGATGGCACGGGGTCGGTTTGTATTGATGTGGTTGTGAACAATTTTACAATGGTCGAGGGCTTATATTTATACCCTGGACGAAACACGAGTCCTAGACGATTACGACTTTATAATGAAATACGGAAAGATATAAACCCTCCATTATTTGGTGCCTTCCATCACCCCGTGTCTTCTCGTACAAGCCGGCTTTACTCACAATACTCGTTTTCCGAATGGAACCACGGCCTCGCGAAATAGCCGACCGCGTAGACAGTTACCGAAACTCAGAGGAACAAACAGCTGCCGATCATCTGCCGAATCTGTCTCCTCCGCTGACTGGATCCACCTGTCATATTCTTATGCGTGCGAAAATATGGTGTTAACAGATACATACATCTAATATATAACTCCGATTAGGCATCATAAATCTAGGCCGTCTTTTCTATAAATCAGGTCAATTTTAGACAACTATTCAGGGATGGTGGGAGTAGCAAAAACTATGTACCTAAAAAGAAGAAAATGATTTATAATTATCAATGGAACATGAGTAAGGTGATTTTTATAAACTTAATTAATTAAACTCATACGGAGGGAGTTGATGATTGCTGAAAGCTTTATGTGACTCTTTTTAGGACGAAATGAGATACAGTACTACTTACTGTATTTGTGATTGGAAGTTTGTATTGTAAAAATGAATCGTTAATAGTGTGTATGGGTCCGTTTGGTTCAGGTACTGTACGAAGGAGTGCTAGTCGTAGTAGATTCGTACAACTCCCTCTGTCTCTGAATAAATAGATTTCTAGAGTTGTTCTAAGTTAAATTTTTTTAAATTTTAACCAAATTTTTAGAATAATACATCAAGATTTATGATATCAAATTAGTATCATTAGATACATCATAGAATATATTTTCATAATATGTTCATTTTATATCATAGATATTTTTACTTTTTTCTATAAAAATTTGTCAAACTTTAAAAAGTTTGACCGGCATGAATTATAGGAATCGATTTATTCAGAGAAGTAGTACAAAATTCAAATTTGTCGCATCCACGTTGCACATATTCCCAGGCGAACAACATGCATGATGAAAGCAGCAAGGCAATGCGGAGTCGCTTGCTCCATAATGGCTTTGACTATTTTGTCGATGGATCCATCTATCCATCCATCCATCTATCCATCTCTGTACACGCACGCACAGTTTTAATTTGTCGTGGCAGGAACGAACCAGGAAGGCACGACGACATGTTGAGGAGGTACGACGACGACATGCTCCTCATACGTACATACTCCAACACTGTACGTACAGCGGCAGCAGGGTAGGCATCACAAAGCACTGTAGCATAGTAAACGGCCGTATTGGCAACAGTAGCGTCTCCCGTCTTTGCCCCGGTCTCACCTGACGACACACGTATGACATGCAATGTCACCTCCAAGCCTCCGTCAGAGTATGCGCTATATAGTACTTATTGTGTACGGACCTATACAAAATAAGATTCGGCAAAACAAATACTAGTATACAAGTACAGTAGTTTATATAAGAGAGATGATCAAAGTTTCACAAGAACAGATACAGTTTTATCAGGATCAAACTCCCTCCTTCTACACTTTTTATCACAAGGAGGGAATGAATATAGCAGCTAATATCTGTGAGCCTCCTCAATAGTACGAGAAAACAAATAATTTAGGACGTGTTCATTTCCTGACTAAAATTTTAACCTTGTCACATCAGATATTGCGACTCTAATTTAGTCTATTGAAAATAGACTAACTACAAAACTAATTTATTAGCCGAAGACTGATTCAAGAGACGAATCGATTAAACTTAATTAGTCCTTAATTTGACAACGTGGTACTACAGTAAACATTTGTTAATGGTGGATTAACTTGGCTTAATAGATTCATCTTGTTAACTAATGTGTAGTGGTGTAATTAGTTTTATAATTAGTATATTTTTAATAGACTAAATTAGATTCGTCTTAAAATTTTAGTCAACGTTGTTATACATTCACTGTCACTGTGAGTGTCACTTTATTTATTATAGTAGTACTACACGTGAGTTAATTTATTTATCACTAAATTACTATTATTTTCAACAAAGCAAAATGCTGACCTGTATCGCTTTGAGCCGAGCGACGAATGTATGGATATCTCAAAGCAAGTCTCATGTATCCAAAGGTAGATGCGCCAAGGATCGAGTCAAACATGTTGTAGTATGTAGGAGCAGAGAAACGGCATGGACATGGAGCAGAGCAAACTCCAAGAGAAAAGAAGTCGACTTTTGTATACAGAAGGGAAGGAATAGCAATAGTAGCACACCTGCACGGCTGCACACGGCTGCACCGGGTAGTACTACATGCATTTGTGTAACCGATGGACGACCAACACTGGTCTCCCTGGTGCATGCATGCATGCAGGAGAGACGCTGTGCCCCTGCCCCTGTGTCCGTCCTTGCGCCATGCCCAGCCCAGGCCTGCAGACCGCAGCATTCGTGCGCTGCTGCAGCAAGCGGCAGCCTTTGCGTCGGCAGCAGCGCGCCCGCCCGTGCGTGCGTGTCTGCAGTGTCTGACCGCACGTGGGCGGTTGGCGTGGCCTGTGGGCTGTGGCCCCATGGCTGGGACACCGGAGCATTGGGTCCGGATCCGATGGCCACGGCTCGGCTGGGAAAGCTTTCGGTTCCGGAGTGGGGGATGGGAGGACGGCCAGGCGGGCCAGCATTGGATTCTGGGAAGTGAGAGACGGCTGGGTCGGATGGCCCAGATCGTGCTGGTGGGCTGGGCCTTGTGTTGCCGGCGATGTGCGCATCCGGTCCATCATCTCCCAGGGTGAAACAGAACGAATCTCTCGAGAAAAAGAAAATGGTGTGATTGTTGCATTGGCTGCCTCCGTTACCATTAGCAGAGGCAACCACTTATCCACCCCCCCCCCCCCCACGGGGCAAATAGCCATGACTGGAGGCAGCACTCTATTGTGCCCGTCACCGTCTCCATTAATGAATGGCCGTTTTGGCACTGCTTCGCGCGAAATTAGTCGATAACACACACGTAAGGTATCGTACACACAATAGGTAGTTTGAATACATCAAAATATAATGAGCTATGTCTACCACTGTACCAAATGTGTTGGCTCTATGTTTATCGTCCCATCACTTGTGTGCTCCACTCAAACTCTATCTTGCTCCTGAAAAAATCATCAACATCGGTGTATGCATCAATTTTTTTTTAATCAGCTAGAGCAATCAACTATATATCACATTTTGATAAGAACACCTAAAAAAGTTTAAACAATTTTCAACAAGAAGCTAAACGGGCTACGCAGTCGGATTCAAAGTTCAAACTTCTCCTTCACCTTCTCCTATCAAATTTCCTTTATCGTCAAACCTACCCAATCCCCCGGCCTATCCTTCACCATCAACCGGCCGGATGGCCATGTTGTATTCCCCCATGTCACTAATTGGCTCAACGGGCTCCGCAGTCGGATCCAACAAGGTGATAACATGTCGGCCATTCCGTAAATTAGTTGGGCCTCTCATAATCCCGTGGCTAGTTGTTGTGGTTGTGTCGGGAGCGCCTATAGACCGACCAGGTCGGCACCATGCAGGTCGCCGACCACTAATTTTATGCGGCTTGCGCATGGGCCGACCCAGTCGGCACTTGCGTATGGGCCAGATGGCACCAGCTCCCCTCTCCGCAACTTGCGTATGGACCAGGCCGCTCCTCTCTCGGTCTCTCTAGGTACACACCCAATCATTTTTTTTTTTTTTTGAAAAAGTCCACTTTTCCTCTTCCAATTTTTATAAAAGTTCGTTTTTTTCTCTAAACTCCAAAACCGGATAAACTATCTCCCTTATCTTTTCAAACTATATGTTTTACCTTCCTAGAGCAGTTTTCTAGGCGGTTTTGTTTTTTATTTATTTTGACTGAATCTTTCAAAAATCATAAAATGGAAAATTCAATTTTGTTGGACTTCACGTGAACAAATCTACACAATGAATATATAATATGGTATACTTTAGTATAGAATTTTACTATAGATTTAGATCTATATTTTTTATAATTAATTAAAATAATTCATAACTACAGTTTCTATGGTCCAATTATGGTAATTTTTATCATGATCTAATTATTATATGCTTGAACTGAAGTAGAAATTTCATACTAATTGGATTATGTATAATTTAGTTATAAATTTATTTAGTGTTTATGTTTGTTAAAGCAAAATAAATCTGTAACTAAGTTATACATGGTCTAATGAGCATGAAATTTTTTATTATAGTTCAAGCATACAATAATTATATCAACATAAAAATGTCACCACAATTAAACTATAAAAATTACAGTTATAAACTATTCAAATTAATTGCAAAAAAATATAAATCTACAACAAAAACTTTATACTAAAATATAATATATTATATATTGTTTGCGTAGATCTACCCACGTGGAGTAAAAAAGTTTGAATTTTATATTTATTATTTTCTATGGTTTACTATAATTTTCAAAGATTCAACCAAAATGAATAAAAAAAAGATAAAACCGCCTTCAAAACTGCTTCAGGGAGGTAAAATACATGGTTTGAAAAGTTGAGCGAGATGGTTTGCCCGGTTTTAAAGTTCAGAGAAAAAAGTAGACTTTCGCAAAAAAATAGGAGAGAAAAAAATAGACTTTTTCCATCATTTTTTGCGTCGTCCGTGTAGAGCGTTGAAGTTGGTCGATTCAAATTACTTACGGTCTGATTCTCCAGTTGTGCTCCCTGATTCTCTGGTGAAATGATTCTATGGTTGAAAGTGATTCTCTTTGATTTTTTAGCATAAACTCTCAAAATTAGGATAGAGAATCATTTCACAAAATCAGGTGAAACTACTTTTTTCAGTTCTCAGCCTCTTAATTAATTTCAGAGAATCACTTCGTAGAATCAGTAGAGAATCACTTTTTGCTGAAAAATACATTTGGTAGTCAGGAAGTGATTCTCCCTGAGAATTCGCTTCGCGGAGCGCTCCCCCCTTATTAAGCTACACTACTTTGGTGCGCTCCCTTCTACCTTTTCCCATCCCTACTTCCGCACGATTGATGTTTGGAAACGTCCACCAGCCGCTGGCCTCACACGGGTCCCATCTTGACCACTAGTGCCGCCTCTTGGGCTTTTGGCACGAATGGGGAAATATTTTCTGTGCCCATTGTCGACAAAAAGCTGAAGCTACTGGTTAGGCCTGTCTTGCTGCTTTTCTAAAAAAATATTTTTGCTACCAACGCTTTCAGACCCGTTGGCCTTCTCTCTATATAAAAGAAAACAAAAAACATTCATATAGGAAGAGTAAGAAACATTGAATAATGAACCAGTGGTTTGAGACATAATTCACGTGCCACTACACCATATAAAATATTTTTTGATTATAAATATCTTATCTTATAAAAATATAGAAACTAAAAGAGTAAAAATACGTACTTAAAAAACAATAAGAAGATTAAAACAAAGGAAATCATGCATTCAAGAAAATATTAATCAAATTATTATAAGTGAAACAAACGCTAAAAGCTAATATAAAATAAGCAAAAGAGGAACATAAAACAAATAAACATGAGTATCATAGAAAATCTCACAAGTACTTAGATATCCAAATATATAGTAAATACATATACTACGTGAATATCACAAAAAGAGTCAAAATAAATTGAAAATAATAAAAACATGTAGTACATAAAAGTAAAAAAAACATCAATATAACATAAATAACCTAAAATATATTACACAACATCTCATAAATATCGTGTGAAACTGTGAATACTCCAAGATAATCATGAAACATCTTAATTATACTATTTGAACATTTCAAAATACAGCATAGAACATTACATGTATACTACAAGAACATCATAAGTATTTCGTGAAAATATAGTAACTAAAAGATTAAGAACAAAATATTAGGAAAAACAAAACAAGGAAAAGACAAGAAGATAAAAAAACAATTATTAGAATATGAAAAATAATAATGAAAAAAGATGACGTTGATGAATATTGAATACACAATAAGGAAAGGTAAGAACATCTAACCTCGCTGGTGGTGAATATTGAATACACAATGATAATCATAGAATCTACCTTTTATGCTATGTAAACATTGCACAATACATCATGTAATATAATACTGCCTCTGCATAGGAAATAGATGACGTTTTAGACATCGACACGGTCTTCAAAGTACAACTTTGACTCTCTTTATACTAAAAAATATTTATTAAAAAGTGCTATATATTTTTTTTATAAAAGTAGTTTTGAAGACAAATCACATTCATATGGTTTTTATATTTTCTAGTTCAACAACTTAAAAGTTATTCATAATTTATATTCCCAATGTTTGACCGAAACCATATCCAAAACGTCATCTATTTCCTATACGGGGGGGGAGTATGTACACTACGTGACATATCACAACATAGACGTGAGAAACATAAAAAAACAAATAAAGCATAATAAAGTAGGAACATCACACATGTACATTATGGACATTTTAATACATCATCCAACTCTTATATATTACATTAACATCACACTCGACCATGAAATATATAAAATAAAAAAACAAAACATGAAAAACAATTAAGAAGAAAATAAAATTAAAAGAGGAACACATGCTAAGATACACAAAAATAAGTAAATAACTTAAATAGATAATAAGTTACTAAAAGATTAAATACAATATAAAGGAAAATAAAATAATTAAAAATAAATTTTTCACTAAATAAAGAAAAAATAAAAGAGAACATCGCACGAATACTAATAGAACAACCTAAAATATACCATAGAACATCTTATTTATATTACGCGAATACTTAAGGTGATCATGGAACATATTATATGACGATCTAAAAATACATCATAGATCAACTACATATACTATATAAGCATCACGCCTATGCGAACATCACATATATACCAAAAGTGTAGAAAATAAAAAAAATAAAACATGATAAAATAGAGTAAAGCAAAGAAGAAGAAGAATTAAGAAATAAAATAAATTATAATTTATATGAATATTTAGAAACAAATAAATAAATTGAATATAAAAAATAATAGATTAAACAAAACATAGAAATTCTTGAAACAGAAGAAAAAGGAAAAAAGCTCACCATCTCAAACGTTTAGACACACCAATGCATCATCATCTCGAATGTTTAGATGCACCAATGCACTATGTGCTTTTTCAATAGTCGTCAATGCCATACTAAAAACTGAGGTCGAAAAGGATACAATTCCTGATCTAAGCAGCCAGAAGTGGAGGCCACCACCACCGGAAATTCTGAAGATAAATATTGATGGAGCGTTTAAGCAGGATACGAAGTCTGGTGCTTGGGGATTTATTATTCGCAATCATGAGGGTGAAGTTGTCTTGGCAGGTGCTGGGAGCCTTGGTCCAGTGCACGACGCCTTGCTAGCTGAAACGTTGGCATGCAAGCAGGCTTTAGAAGCAGCCGAGCATTTCGGCATCTCCCAAGTTGAAATTGAAACTGATTCTACATTGCTAAAAGAAGCAATCACGTCACCTGGCAGTGATGCATCTGTCGGCGGCAGCATTTTTTGGAATATCCGTAGCCTTCTCCATGAAAGTTTTAATTGTTATAATATTTGTAAAATTCCTAGATCTTGTAACTCGTCTGCGCACGAGCTTGCTTCTTTGGGTATGAGCTGAGTTCCGGGTCAGTTCTGCGTCTGGACTGACCCTATCCCTGATCTTGTAACAAACTTAGCTGCTCGCGATTTGACTGAGCTTGAATCTGTTAATGCAAGGCCATAGGGCCATGTTAAGGATAAAAAAAACCAAACAACAAAATAAATAAATAAATAATAAGTAATAATAAATAAGTAAGAATAATAAGTAATAATAAATAAATAAGAATAATTAGAATAAATAAAGAAAATACAAAACCATACATCCCTGGATGCAGCGTCGGAGTCGGAAAGAAAAAATATAAAAAGAAATGAAAAGAGAAACATATATATAAAAGGTAAACGAATATATTATATAATAATAAAATAAATAAACATACAAATCTAGACTCCGTGTCGGTGTGGGAACGAAGAATCGAGACAAACGTACGAAAAGAAAAAGAAATATAAGAAGAAGAAGAAAGTTAAAAAAAATGAGAAACATATGTACGTATATGTGGGAATCTCACGCCCGCTCATTGCTCCAGCCCAGCTTTGGACCGCGCTCAGGCAACAGACACAAGCTTATGAGAAACAGACGCAGGCTTATGAGAAACATACGTACCACACATGCAGACGTGGGCTGCTCGCTCCAGTGAATGGGCCACGTACGGAGCTGGTCGTTCGGAGGGAAACTGGGCCGAAATATGCGAACAAAAAGAATTCGAATAGGAGTGGTCGGCCTGCCGACCGGTCGGCAGGGAAGATTGGCGGGTTGTGTCACTCTTGGTGTGACCTGAAACCTATACATAGAAGGTGTTTAGGACTGCTCCGCTCCTGTTTTTATAGCTCTGCTCCAGCTCTGCGTTGTCAAACACCTTCAGCTCTACAAACTCATCTCCATGAAAAAAATAGAGTTTTAGACTAACTCCATAATTTTTCCAAGAAAAAAATAGAGTTTTAGACTAACTCCATAATTTTAATGAAATACTTCAAGGAGTACTCTAGTTTGTAGTGCTTCGTACTTTCATATGAAGTTGAGAAATATTTACCAGCATTGCCACTCATCAATATTAATCACTTTGACGCAGCAAGTTGACAGCAGCATGCGCGACGGGCCACTCGTCGGCTCGTTGGGTTGCTCAGCCTTTCAGACTTGAGTGGCCTAGTACTCTTTTTTAACTATTGAATTTTTTTATTTTTCAATAAAAAATAAAAAGGAAAATAATTTAGTGTTGAACAACAGCGCTAATGTACTACTTGAATAATTAAACATAGGTCAAAGGCATTAATGATCATCCTTAATGAAACAACCCAACTCTAAACACTACAACAGAAATGAGCTTTAGCCCTGATTGCCGAGCCGGGACTACGCTTCCGGGACTAAAGCCCCCTAGTCCCGGCTCCGGTCACCGGGGCTAAAGCCCCCCTTTAGTCCCGGCTCCGGCCACCGGGACTAAAGCCCCCCTTTAGTCCCGGTTGGTAATACCAGCCGGGACTAAAGGGTGCTACCAGCGATGCCCCGCAGCAGCACCCTTTAGCCCCGGCTGGTATTACCACCCGGGACTAAAGGGTCCCATAGTTTTTCCTTTTTATTTTCATTTCAGTTCTGTTTTTAGTTTTATTTATTTAATAGGTTTTCCAATATGTATTCTTTGCTGCTAATATATATATATTTTATATATATTAGCAGCATAACACAATAAGTTTATTGCATGCATATATAATTGAACTATAGAACTATATATATATATATAAATATATGTACAAGCAATATATACATAGAAGTTGTCTAAATATTTATCTACATAAGTTGTACTCAAAAGTTAGTACTATAAACCTATTACAAGTTGTACTCCATCGAAAGATCTATAGGACATACAAATGATCATCATTGTTTGAATCAACTTCTCGTTGGTATTATTGTAGAACTCGCCATTTGGATTTATGACTGGTTTCTGAAGAAATCCTGCTATTGTCTCTTGTATTGCTTTCAATTGGCTTGTAGCATCACTTTTTGCTTCAACCAGTCAGTCTTCAATTTGAATTAGAGAAGATATTAGTAATATCTATATTATCAATATTAAGTCTATAAAAAAATTAAAAGAAACATTTTACGTACTTTGATGATTTCTTCAGGAATTCTATTTGATTCTATCATCATGTACTTGCAAACATAGAATCCGCATAAGTTGGTACCCTGTTTTTGTCTCAAAATCCACTGTAGAATGAAAAGATTCATCTCATAATAAAGATATGATATATGACATGATATAATAAAGATACACGTACATTGACGAAAGTGTAAACTTACTGGTAGTCGTGGCTTTATTGTAAGTGGCGCCTTACACTGACTCATATGTTCGCGAGCAATGAATTTTTCCCAAACCCTAATCCGGCCAAATGAAACATTAATAGTTGGATCATTATTTAATTAGTATACATATATACAAGCTTAGTCTGTACTTTAAGCATGCAAGCTAGGGATCGAAAAATTACCTTTGGAGGATGTCTATCATATCTTGGTAATCTTCTTGCGGTTTGCTCAACGAGTCATAGATTAACACATTGCTGTGTTTGAGATCGATGACCATCAGTATCTAGTGATAGCTGTTCATACACATGATTCATATATATATATATATTAGGGTTAAGTAAAATAAAATGTGCACATACTTATTATTAACTATATATGTCTCACACACTTAAAGTTGTATGGGAAGAGAATTCTTTCTCTATCTTTTGGTTCACGAAGAACCTCATGAGATTCATACACGACTCATCGCTCCAAGTCGCTGAAGGGTTTAGAGCCTTGAAAACAACATATGGATCAACAAAGCCAACAAAATTGTCATGTTTATCTCTGAGCTGAGTTATCTGATACCTGCAAAATATCGAGTCGATCTACAAGTATGTGTGTAAGAATACTACGTACTATATACACATACTAGAGAGTTCAGTGAAAACTATAAAAGAAACACTTACAAACAATAGCAGCTAAGGAGCGATTTGTCCATTGCGTCCATATGACATAGCTGGTGTAATTCCTCCATGTGGACTAAGATTAGGTCATCGCCATGGAAGTAGTGATGGTTCCGAATTCGGACAGAAATCCAATTGACATCACCGTCTTTAGAAGCCTCCATGCACCATTTGTTGATTGCAAACATCTGCGTACCAAGTACATGTAAGTGATTGGGGTTCATTAGACTCCTGTCCGGTGCAAAATTTCTCCTCCATTCATCAACTACTTCCGCTCGTGGAAACTCCAGCCCAGTAGCAATATTTTTAATCGTGTCGTATGGGAGACCGCTGTTAATGAAATTTTTTTCAATTGAGTCCATCTCAGACAAAGTGGTCTCTCCAGATTTCTGCTGTACTCTGCCCATGTTTGAACCATACTGATTTTGCACAATTAACGGGGACAAAGGTCTTGATGTTTCCCCGAGCTGTGGAACACCCTTTCCCACTTTCTTCTTGCTGGATTGTTGTTCTTTTGCAGACTTCATTAGAGAGCGTTCGTAATTGTAAGTGCATCTAGCCCTTAGTGGGTTTTGGTGAATTGAGTGACAACATAATTAAAGGTCTAACAAGTTTGCTAAGTGTATCAAAGGTTCAACAAGAAAAACAAACTTGATGATATTCCACATAGTGTTGAAATGAAGGCCAAAATTATGTATTGTTGTATTGGAAGATCATGGAAACAATCTTGTTCAAGCAAAAGACAACAATGCAAATAGAGTTGATGATATGACTTCTATGTTGTGGGATATCATGGCATCATGAGAAAACAAGCATATTTGGCAAATGACAAGTGAGACATGGATTGATGATTTTGGAATGGTCTCAACAATGGGTTGCTTTTCATGAGCAAGAAGAGTTTGATAGTGAACTAGCTTTGATCAAGGTTGAAGAATGAATCAAGAATGCATAAGTGAGTAAATGGCAAGCAAAGCTGAAATGACAAAGGACACAACTCATATTGGATATAAGTCGTTCTCTACTTTGGTTTGCTTGTATGAATAAAGATTTGAGAAATCACTTTGCATTGCTTTGATCAAGCTAGAAGTATGAAGATAGATATGGAAGTGAGTGTTAGGAGTGTCAAGCCAAAATGATGAGGATACAAGGAATCATGAATTGGCTTGACTATATCTATGTGAATCTAACTAGAGCTTGATTGATCTCAACATCCATATCTAGAAGATATTCAAGCAAAGATCACAATATTGAAGAAATAGTTTTCAATGGATGTTTAATATGATGTGACCTGAGTATGGCTTGATAGGGTGAAGATAGCAAAGAAAGGGCTTCGAGGTACTAAGCGATAGTGAAGGTCAGAGACCGAAGTACTATAGCTAGAGTGAAGAAGAGAGTACTTGCATTGAGTCGAGGTACTAATCAAGCTATGAGGAGTCATATTATGTTAAGGATCAAATCATTAGTGGAAGTGACTTGAAGCCATGCATTGAACTCATATGTGTGGAAATGGTTCAAGTCACATGCTCAAGGTGTGCTTGCTCAAAGAAGGAGACAAAGATGATCGCAACCGCTTTTGAAGTGATATCAAGAAGAAATGGCATATGAAGACATTGAAGACTCAAGTGGTTAAAATGGTTATATTTTCTTTATCTTGAGTATAGTTATGTTGTACTATCAAGGGGGATGCAATACGAATTATAGACAAGTCTCAAGTGCTCAAACCAATCGAACCCGAGTGCTAACATGAGAGAAAACACTTAGCACTGCACCTGCACTTGTTGATCTTGGGCTTGTTCTCTACAGGGTTAGATAGCCCTCGAAATAAGCTTTCCGAAATGTCCAAGATCACTAAAATCGGAGTTCGGAGTAAAATGTTATGGCGTTTTTTGTGAGGTCACTTGTGCTGTCTCAGGGAGCTGCGGCAGTGCCGCTCCCCGGCAGTGCCGGGCTAAGTGCGGCAGTGCCGGGCCTGTACAGCCAGTAACGGCTAGTTTTTGACCTCTAACGGCTAGTTTAGAGAGTCGAGGGTATATATACCCACCCCACGTCTCCAGAACCTGCTGCTGGTGCCCAAAACACTTCTAACACATCCCAAGCCATTTGAGAGCTCTCTCCAACCCTCTCTTGTGAGAGTGACATGCTTAGTGCATGATTAAGTGTTGGGGCTGTGTGATTAAGAGCTAGAGAGTAGATTAGAGCATTCCAAACCTTGAGCACTTGTCGGGCTTCGTCGATCTTCGTTGTGCATCTTTTACTCTTGGAGGTGAAGCCTCCTAGACGGCTAGGCGACGCTCGGCGAGCTCCCGTGCTTGTGGTGAGCAGCGGGTAGTTTGTAATCACTTGTGCAGCTAGTGGAATTACCCCTCACTTCAAGGATTTGGTTCCTTGATTTGAGAACGAGGGCAAGGCCGCCTTGGTGGTGAGCCAATCCTTTGTGGATACCTCAACAACGTGGACATAGGCAAGCCTTGGTGGCGAGCTGAACCACGAGATAAATCACTTGTCTCTTGTGTTTACTTGTGTTCATTCATCATACTTGTGAGCTTGTGATTGATTCTAGGATTTGGCCCCGATCCACTTCATACAACATATTTGTCTGTGTTCAATTGGTTGTGCAGGTTCAGGAAACCAAGAGCAACACTTCTATTCATATAGAACTGGTTTCCTGTGGCTAGTTTTTGAATTGCAGGCTCGGGCAGTTTGTTGGTGCGGTAGTACCGGGCTGAGGCCGGTAGTGCCGGGTTGCGGCAGTGCCGGGCTCAGGGCGGTAGTGTCGGGCATCACTAACAAAGTTTTGAGCTATGATTTTAACAGGCCTATTCACACCCCCTCTAGGCGACATCAAGGTCCTTTCAGTAATCTGATTTTAGCGGAGCCTTTCGGGCTTCACGCATCTTGATACCATGTTGGTCCACCCTTTTCCTTAACTCCTGTGGGTTTAACAAGAGGTAAGGCTTCTTCGGGTTCCTCTTCGCTTTAGCAGCGACCTCACATTCATCTAAAAAATTTCGCACATCTTTTTTCACTGAAATTTCTAACTCCTCATCAGTCTGTTCATAAGCTAATTTCTCCTGGGCTTTTTTTCCTGATGCAGGAGCCTTCTTCTTTGGAGGTGGGGCCTTCGGTTCTGTGGCGGCGGGCTGCTTCTTAGGGTTGCGCGGGGGAGCCGGGGGTGTTGGAGCCCGCTGTGGAGGAGATGGTGGGGCCGGTGGCGGTGTTGGAGCCTGCAGTGGAGGTTGTGGCGTTGGAGCCCGCAGTGGAGGAGATGGTGGGCCCGGTGGCGGTGTTGGAGCCCGCGGTGGAGGTTGTGGCGTTGGTGCCCGCGGTGGAGGAGATGGTGGGGCCGGTGGCGGTGTTGGAGCCCGCGGTGGAGATCTTTGTGCAGGAGATGGGTTGAAGCCGTGTCCTCCAACACATCGTCACCGCTCGCAGCACTATGATGCGCTGGGGAATAATGATGAACTGGACTATAGTTCCTGCTACGCAAAACAACGAATGATGTGAGCATCCAATTAATATATACATATAGGAAATTAGTGTAATAAAAATTGTTTCTCGTTCACGCGCACACTACCTATGGTGAGGATCTTGATCAGTAGGAGGAGGTTGCGGCGGTGACACTTCAGAATAAAATGAAGCGCTTGCGCCAGCAAATAAATGTCTTCTCCGCTTCACCTAAAGTCTTCTCCCCATCTCCCCCTTTGATTTCCCAGTGCCACGCTGCCACAACCTGTCTCAACCCTATCCACCGAGACGCTAGCGTATCCGGCTGGCACTGGTTGACCATGGATTCTTGGTGTTCTTGTACGGTCGATAGGTTTACAACACCGACAGCCACCTTTTTCGTGGCGTTTCCATCTGGAATGTGCAGCTCACAAGTAGTAAAAGGTTCTTTAACGTCATCCACGGGAAGCGTAGCTTGGAGTCATCTTGAATGGTTGGTACTTCCGTGGAGGCGCAACTGCTTTTCATCTGACCTGGGGGGCTAATGTTCGCTTGAGGCTGTTGTGATGATGTACCTTGCCCCACTCGTCATTTGACTAAGTGCCGCTTGCACTTGCCTTTTGATTTCCTCCTGCATCCATTCTTCACGAGATTTATCACACTCTTGTGTTCGAAGAACATACTCCTCCAACTTGTAGAGCAGCTCTGCCTCCTCGTCCTTCTTTCTCTGGCGGCTTCTGTAACTTTCTTGATCCGCTTCGAAGGAATGCAGCCACGAAACGGCCCCAAAGCCTCTCGTACGCCCACCGTGCTCAGGATTCTCCAGCGCGTACGTGAGTTCATCCTTCTCTCTGTTGGGCTTGAACTCGCCAGCCAACACCGCACTTCGTGCTTGAACTAGCCTCTGTGCTGCTCTTGAAATTTCTGGGCCCCAATCAAGCTCACCGTCATTAGGGTTTATGGTTCCCCCATGAGCGTAGAACCAATTCCTGGACCGTTCACTCCAATTTCTTCTTATTGTCTCCGGGACTACCCCTCTGGCAAGCATCTCCTGTTCCTGTCTCTTCCACTTTGGAAGGGCAGTCTTATAGCCACCTGATCCTAAATGATGGTGGTATTTCTTCTGAGCTGCATTCTGTTTGTTTACTCTGATATGAGCCTCGCTCTCTTGTGATCTTTTGTACTGTACAAATTCATCCGAATCGGCCCTTATCTTGACATACGCCTTAGAGTTGAAATCTGGCGTCTCGTTCTTCAGCACAAAGTTGTGGTACAATTTCTTCTTCCAGTCCTGAAAAAGTGTGGCCATCTTCTTCATTGTCCACTCCCGAATTCGCCTCTGCAACTCCTCATCGTTCGTGTCGAACGAGAAATGAGCTTGGATGTCTTCCTAGACTAGCTGCTTGTCAAGATTGGAAACATAACTGATCTCGGGAGCACTTTTCTTCTCTTTCCATTCATGGGCACTTATCTAAATCCGATCTCTCACAAAGAACCCACAGTGAAAGACATATTTCTGTGCATGGGGTCCTAGTGGTTGGCCTGTAGCCATATCGAATTCGGAGATTACATAACGGCCCTTCAACGTCCTCTTTGGCCCTTGTTTTGGTCTGCTCTGCCCCGTCGCAGACGTCGATCCAGAGGGCTACATATAGGTAAAGACACGAAGATGAAACCCTAATACAAGTTGAAATAAAACCTAATCAAGTAATAAAGTAAATGTAAACCCTAACACGACATATTGTATATATACCACGCCTGTATTGCCTTCTTCCATCTCAACTTGTTTTCAGGGGGATTTCATCATGCATGGTCATGTCTTCGTAATTCAATAGTATTGACTCCCGTCATCGCCGCCGACGATGATATTCATCATTTCCTCCTCCATGTTCTCATTTGGGTCAGACATTTCTGCGAATATTAAAATTGTCACACCCGGTTTTAAGAAAAAAACCAGGTATACACCATATGTGAGCCCAGGAAGTCAAATCTCACATATAGCCACAAATAAATGGTAATATCGAAAGACAATGCTCATATATAACATATAAACACAAAGAATATAACCTTAAAGAGCAGACAGCGGAAAGACACTCCGATCTTCAGATGGAGACACCAACTTCACAGGGAACAACTGACTGGTTGATCACAAGCCTAACTTCTCCAACTCTTGCAGTCTGGTACCCATCCGGGATTTTTCCAAAGAATTGAAAAGTAAAGCAAGCATAAGTACATCTCGTACTTAACAAATATAACATGGGGTTCATGAGGCTCAAAAAGCTGACACTTGTTTAACTGCATTAGCTTTTAGTTGGCATAATTTTAGCATTAAGTAAACGTATGTTATGCTTAAACCCATGTAAACCATATGATCACAGTAATTCCATCATCATGATAACATTCTCATAAACCAGTATTAAACATTAGTTAACCATTTTAACCATTTAACCATTTAACCATTTAACCAGCTTTTCTGTGAGTTTTCCGGGCCGCTCGTAACCGTGAGCACGGCTGATATATCAGTTTTACACTCTGCAGAGGTTGTACACTTTACCCGATGAGTCGTGATTCCCATATGCCGAGGTTTGCAAGGCCCACATTACACTTCCAAGGTGCACGGCAGGGTTCACTGCGCAGCCTTTCAAAGGTTCGTCTAACAAGTTAGGGCCGCTAGGTCTTAAGGCAAGGGGATGTAGAGCCCTCCTTCCAGGTGGCACAATAACACGCAGCCTATACACACGTGGACAGAAGCCGCACTATACCCAACTCGGCAAGATCCAACGCGCCTATACAGGTGTCCACTAACAAGCTAGAAAAGGTCCTCATACTGAGCTAAGGTCAGAGCCATATAACCCTCATGGTTGCACTGTATGTCCCAGCTTTTGCTGACAGATAGGCAAGTTTTAATCATCTTTGTATAAATTATAACCATTAGTCAATTAATCATGAATCAGTGATCAGATCATGTCGGTTTAAGTTGAGCACTAGCAATATACTACCCAAATGCAAACATCCCACGGTGACAAGGTAATAGATAACAAGAACTAGGTAATCCTTAATGGCATTCAAATTAGACACATGCAATATGAATTAAGTGATTACGATGAATAGGTAACAAGGATGGTCCCATGCTATACTTGCCTTAAACCCAAGATCCTTCTTCTGTTGACTCGTAGACTTCCAAGGATTGACTCTTGATCACGATCTCTTCTTGATCACCAACGTAAACTCACCGACTGGACATACGATCACAGGACACCACACACGCATCCAAAGGCAATCATGCAAAGCAAACATAGCCTATAATTAGAGCAATACATCAATCATAATAAAACAAAATAAAGAGTTTTGAAAACTGATCTACGATTCGCTACGATCACACAGACGCAAAATCACTCTAATCGGAGTTTTAACGGAAAAGATATGAGCTAAACAAGATTAAAGACGCTATTTACTAGATTAGATTTAACTCAAATTTTAATTACAGAAAATAGTATTGAAAGTTATATATTTAGAAAGAACTTTTCGAAACGAACCTAACGCAAGTTGAACGGACTAAATCGGAGTTAAAACAAAGAAGTTAAAGGCATTTGAAATCAGTGGCAAAACTGTAAATAAAACAAACTTGAATTTGCAGATAAAACTTAAATTGAATTTTGGCTGGACTGCGCCTCATTTAAGAGAAAACGCAGGGGCTAGGATGGGAGTTTTCACAGACTCAATGAACAGGGTCAGTTGGACGGCGGGTTGAGACCTAAAGATTCTAGGGACTCTTTAGAAAACGTGCCGAATCAAAGGGGTATCGGTTGGTGGAGGCCGTCTGATCCAGAATGAAGGATGGAGATTAGATCCAGGGGGTTGACTGGCGGCGCTGTCGCCGGAGAACAGGGCCAGCGGCGGCTTGCGGCGGTGCCATCGCCGGAGTACGGCGGCGCGGCTCGGATTCGAGGTAGAGAGCGGTAGAGACCACGGGGACGGGTTCAATCGAACGAGAAGCTCAAGGCGAACTCACCTGAGGCACAGACGAGGTCGGAGACGGTCTGGTGGCGGCGTATTGCCCGACGAGACGGACGGCGGCTCTGAAAAGGGACGGCGAGCGATTAAGGCACCCAAAACGAAGAGGAAAAAGAAGATAGAATGAATGTATAGCTTCGTGAGGTCGAGTAGAAGCTCTAGATATCCTCGGTGGCGATCGAAACCTACCAGAAGCGAGGTTGACGGCGGCGGAGATCTTTCGGTGCGCGGAGCTCTCGGTGTGGGCAAGATAGGGCACGGGAACTTGGGCTGTTTGCGTGAGGAGAGGCGGCGGGCTTTCGGGAATCTTATAAGGGGGTTGGCTAGGTTGATTAGGCAAGCGAGGTCACGTGCCAGGATTGGAGTCGGGCTCGGTTTCGGGTGTCCGCCATGAACACGAGCAGGGAGGGGAAGGTGGGACACTGACAGGCGGGGATGCGCAGTCAGCGACGGGAGGAGCGGCGGCGCGCTGCGCGCGGGTGCCAAGCTGGGCCGAGGCGCGGGAGCGGCGACCCTCGGGCGAGACGGAAGCGGCTACGCACGCGAGGCTGGACCCTCGGGCGAGACGGAAACGGCGATGCTCGCGAGGCTGGACCCTCGGGCGAGACGGAGACGGCGATGCTCGCGCGAGGCTGGACCCTCGGGCGAGACGGAAACGGCGATGCTCGCGCGAGGCTGGACCCTCGGGCGAGACGGAGACGGCGATGCTCGCGCGAGGCTGGACCCTCGGGCGAGACGGAAACGGCGATGCTCGCGCGAGGCTGGACCCTCGGGCGAGACGGAAACGGCGATGCTCGCGCGAGGCTGGACCCTCGGGCGAGACGGAGAAGGCTACGCGCACGCGAGTGCGGCGCCGAGGCTGAACCCTTGGCTCGGCGCGGGGCTGCGGCACTGCGCAGGGCGGCTGGCCGGCGGAGCGGCGCTGCGCGCAGGCTTGGGCCGGGCGGCGGCCCACGCGGGCGACGGAAAGAGAGGGGAGAGCAGACCGACGAGAAAGAGGAGCGGGCCGGCCAAGCTGGCTCGGGCCAGAAGGGAGAAAGGAGGAGGAGGGAGAAAGAAAGGGTTTTCCAATTTCCAAAACTGATTTTCCAAAGCAAATTTGAAAATCCCTTTGAATTCAAACAAGTTTTGAGCAAAACCAATCATCACAAAAACTCAAATGCACCAACATGAATGCACAAACAAGTTTCTAAACCCTAGGATAAATTTTAATTTATAGAAAAGTTTTTATTTCCCTATATTTATGAGCACCAAAAATTCATAAATAAAGCATTTTAGCTCTAATTTAAGAAATGCAAATTTCAGGGTGTGACAAATCTACCCCCCTTAAGAGAATCTCGTCCCGAGATTCGAAAGAGACTCAGAGCACAGGAGAGAAACGAGAAAAGATCTTGATAACACTTTCACTTCACACTTGCATACCGAGATTATCAAACCACTGATGTTTCATGATCATAACTTGTGAACAAAGATCTTCATGAAAGGATCATTACACTTGATTATCCCAAACTGGTCTTGCTCGCTAACTTGATTGGCTTACAACTCAAAGAGATGTGGAAACTTGATCTGCAGTTGTTCCTTCGTATTGATATTCTGAAAACTCACAGTCCACTTTATTGTCCTCAATGGGTACCCCTTCTAATGGGTCATTCTCGTATTCCTCAGGTACAGGGTGAAAACCTTGATACTCAATTCTTTCACCTGTCGGTGTTGTTAAAAGCACCAAACCTTGAGCATACTTAACCACTCCTTTACACAACAGATAACCAACCCTTACCAAGGATAACATCCATTTCCATCAACTTCAAAACAGTAAGGTTCGCCTCAAAGTTTACTCCCTTTATGTCAAGGCTAACTTTTGGGCATATGTGGTTTGCTTTCATTTCGCCTCCTAGAGAGTTAACTATCACTGGTTTCCTTATTGGAAGCATAGTCATCCTGTGTTCTTGTACATATAGGCTAGAGATGAACGAGTGTGAAGCTCTAGGATCAAACATCACAATGGCGGGAGCAGAGTTTACTTGAATGAAACCATATACGACTTCCTTAGCCCCACGTTTGTTAATCATATACACATGATTTAACATTCCTTGGATGTAGTTTCTTTTTACTTTACTTCCTGGCTCCTGATTCTCCTGTTCTTGTATTTGATGTGGTTCGTCGTCCTGACTTTTATTGCTCTCATAAACTTCTTATGACAGTCATTCTCATAGTGATTAACCTCATCACAATCGTTACAACCCTCACTAGTGGAGTATTAATCTTCGTCAAGGTGTCACTAGGAGGTGACAGACATGGTTCTTGGGAATTGGAGTGAAGTACTTCATCATTGAATTGCTGATACTGATGGAGTTTCTTGAGGAGTTCAAGATTCCACTGATCACTTGATTCCTGGTTCCATTGTTGGAATTCTGGTGCATGAGCGTAGGGGTGGTGTATGTTGCTACCTACAGATTGGCTTTCTCTTTTTCCTTTTCTTCTCCTCCATCTCTCGACGCTTGTTCTCAATCACAATTGCTCTGTCCACCAATGTTTGATAGTTGGCATATTCAACCGTCATCATTGTAATGCAAACCATCATTGAGTCCTTTCAGAAAGCTTTCTGCTTCTAGCATCACTTTCACTTCTTCCAGCGCATAGCGTGACAATGAACATGTCATGATCTCACACACTGACATTCCTTGCTTCAAGTTGAAATTGCTCTTCTTATCGCCACTATTCCAGCTGAACATGGTAAGATCTAAAGCATTCTTGAATCTTCCCAACCATTTGATTCTTATTTGTATGTTCAAACTGGAACGATCCACCATCTAATGCAATTCTTAAGTTGCAGCATAAACACCTCTCATGGTCATCACACTGTGTTATTCGTCGTTCAGTTCTAAGCCAGTCATCAGCTTCTATTGGGCTAGTATGAGAGAATGTCGGTGGCTTCATAATTCACCACGCTTGTCAATAGGTGCTTGATATGATTGTGTACACATTTTGAGCATGGTCTGTAATATTTGAGTCCATTGTCAAAACTGCTCTATAGCTGAAGGATTTGATGCATTAGAGTTCATTTCTGTAGCATCATCGTAGTCATTTCTCCTGAGCAACTCTGTTTCAACATGTATGTAGGATTCAGCTCTTCATAACACACTTAACCTAGCTTCATGGACGACAAGACAAGGTTGATTAGCAAGAGAGACAGAAGACTCATCCATGACTGCTTCCGATTAAACACTAGATAGTAAGAACTTCATCTTGAAACGTCCAAGGTTACTTCATCATGGCTACCTTAAGATCATAGCATATAAGGTAGCTTGCATTATTTCCAGCATGTTGACAGCATAAACTTCTCATGTCCCGGAAAAATTCATGTAAAGGTAAGAACAGGATTCTGAAATTTCTCGCGAGTAGCAAAACAGCAGTGCAGTAAAACAGCCATAACTCGAGCTCTGTTTATCCAATGAAGTTGCAGTTTTTCCTGAAAGCTTATGAAATGCTCTACAACTTCATGTAGACACTTTATTCAGTAGTTAAGGTCGTCGAAAACAGCAGACAACAGTACTGTTCCAGATTCCAAACAGCACAGATGATCAACTTGTGAATTTATATAACTCCAAAACCATAACAGCTATCAGGGTGATTCTTGCGCTCAGAGAAAGATCATGAGTCTACTTGTGTCCAGAATTGTTCCATGATTTTTTTTTGAACATCCATAAACTGAGATATAAGCTGATAAAGACAGACTGCTCCGAAAGGATAGGATAGAGGGAACAGAAGAAACAGAAACCCACCTTCTATGCATGACACCTATGAACTAAACCTAAATGAAATTGTGAGGAAACCCACAAAATCATTGCACTCATTACAAAGATGCAAAACAAACATTATCATAAGGACAAACAACATACATCACAGGTTCACAAGCCACACATGGGTCAAGGACTTGACTTAACTTCGTTACTAACGTTTATTACATAAGGGCTCAAGAACCACTAGAACCCGATACATCTACAAGAACATCAAAGGTAGCTTTTCTTGTACACTCTTCATCTATCAACTGCTATCAGGGACTTTCTTTGCATCAGGCACTGACATCACTTGTTGGTGGCTATTCTGTAGTGACTGGGTTGTGGCTACTTCCTTGAGTCGGTTGTTGACCTTTTTGGGGCAGGATCTTACGTAGTGTCCTTCCTGTCGACAATGATAACATCTTCCTTTGGTTGGATCTGCTGCGGTAGAAGTGTTGTTTGATGTGCTACCATTTTGCTGACTTGGAGGATTGACTGTTACCAGTTTATTCTGCTTCTTAACTCGCTTCCGTGGTTGGAATTCTTTGTAGGTGATTGTCCATCCATCTATGCAAACCTCCTGTGGAAAGTTCTTATTTGGAGGAGCTTCTAAATGCTGCTGATCTAGGCTTGTCTGAACAAGAGTTAGAACTGGATGTGATACTGGAGTAGAACTCAACTGTTGGTGATGTATCAACGGTGGCGCGAATGAATTTGCTTTCCTTTTCTTATCTTCCTTGTCTTCACCACTTGGGTTCACTCTGACCTCATCCTTGGTTGACTTCTTTTGAAGACAAGAATTCCCATAATGCTTGCAACAAAAACATCGATCCTGAACCTCTTGAATCTTACTGCTGCTATCTTCCAACAGACCTGTTTCACATTCATTGGGTGATAACGGCATACCTCGATATTCAATCCTTTCGCCTGATAGTGTTCTTAAAAACACTGAACGCCGGGAATAATTGACCTCACTTTTATGACCCTTTAACCATCCCTGTCCAAGGATAACATCGATTCCGGAGAGTTCCAAAACATTCGGCTTCACTATGAACTCACTCTCTTTTATCTGGACTCTAACACCTCGGCATTTATGGTTTGTCTCAATTTCTCCAGTTGGTGTGCGAACTATTATGAGCTTCTTTGTTGGCCACTCCCTTATCTTCAGGCGAGCTACAAACTTGACAGAGATGAACGAGTGCGAAGCACTAGGGTCAAAAAGAACCATGGCAGTTACTGAATTGACTGGGATCATGCCATACACTGCTTTCTTTGCTCCATGAATAGTGGTCATATCCACATGCCTCAACTTTCCATAAATGTAATCTTGCTCCACTTCAACACCTGGTAACTGTTCTTTATGGCTTCCTTCCATGTTGGTTGGTCCTTGTGTTGCGTCTTGTTGTTGCGTCATTCTTCCCAGGTCTTGACTTTGCATAGCGATCAGCTTTCGTTTATTAACTGCGGTCAGAGACGACATAGCTTGGTCAACGATCCGTCTACTTAGATAGAGGGAAGTTTTCAAAAGCAATCCAAGGCAAGGAGTGAAGGTGAGAGCAACATTTAAAATTTAAGCAACAAGGAGGAGACAAATACAAGGTAGAAGATACAATAGAGAAGAAAATACCAAGGTTGATAGAACAAGAGTTCTATAGAAATTTTCAAAAGCTTTAAACGACCAGTTTCTAACTAGGCTTGCGTCCTACAGTCAGCATTGCTCCGATACCACTTTGTCACACCCGTTTTAAGAACAAAACCAGGTATACACCATATGTGAGCCCAGGAAGTCAAATCTCACATATAGCCACAAATAAATGGTAATATCGAAAGACAATGCTCATATATAACATATAACACAAAGAATATAACCTTAAGAGCAGACAGCGGAAAGACACTCCGATCTTCAGATGGAGACACCAACTTCACAGGGAACAACTGACTGGTTGATCACAAGCCTAACTTCTCCAACTCTTGCAGTCTGGTACCCATCCGGGATTTTTCCAAAGAATTGAAAAGTAAAGCAAGCATAAGTACATCTCGTACTTAACAAATATAACATGGGGTTCATGAGGCTCAAAAAGCTGACACTTGTTTAACTGCATTAGCTTTTAGTTGGCATAATTTTAGCATTAAGTAAACGTATGTTATGCTTAAACCCATGTAAACCATATGATCACAGTAATTCCATCATCATGATAACATTCTCATAAACCAGTATTAAACATTAGTTAACCATTTTAACCATTTAACCATTTAACCATTTAACCAGCTTTTCTGTGAGTTTTCCGGGCCGCTCGTAACCGTGAGCACGGCTGATATATCAGTTTTACACTCTGCAGAGGTTGTACACTTTACCCGATGAGTCGTGATTCCCATATGCCGAGGTTTGCAAGGCCCACATTACACTTCCAAGGTGCACGGCAGGGTTCACTGCGCAGCCTTTCAAAGGTTCGTCTAACAAGTTAGGGCCGCTAGGTCTTAAGGCAAGGGGATGTAGAGCCCTCCTTCCAGGTGGCACAATAACACGCAGCCTATACACACGTGGACAGAAGCCGCACTATACCCAACTCGGCAAGATCCAACGCGCCTATACAGGTGTCCACTAACAAGCTAGAAAAGGTCCTCATACTGAGCTAAGGTCAGAGCCATATAACCCTCATGGTTGCACTGTATGTCCCAGCTTTTGCTGACAGATAGGCAAGTTTTAATCATCTTTGTATAAATTATAACCATTAGTCAATTAATCATGAATCAGTGATCAGATCATGTCGGTTTAAGTTGAGCACTAGCAATATACTACCCAAATGCAAAACATCCCACGGTGACAAGGTAATAGATAACAAGAACTAGGTAATCCTTAATGGCATTCAAATTAGACACATGCAATATGAATTAAGTGATTACGATGAATAGGTAACAAGGATGGTCCCATGCTATACTTGCCTTAAACCCAAGATCCTTCTTCTGTTGACTCGTAGACTTCCAAGGATTGACTCTTGATCACGATCTCTTCTTGATCACCAACGTAAACTCCCGACTACGGGACATACGATCACAGGACACCACACACGCATCCAAAGGCAATCATGCAAAGCAAACATAGCCTATAATTAGAGCAATACATCAATCATAATAAAACAAAATAAAGAGTTTTGAAAACTGATCTACGACTCGCTACGATCACACAGACGCGAAAATCACTCTAATCGGAGTTATAACGGAAAAGATATAAGCTAAACAAGATTAAAGACGCTATTTACTAGATTAGATTTAACTCAAATTTTAATTACAGAAAATAGTATTGAAAGTTATATATTTAGAAAGAACTTTTCGAAACGAACCTAACGCAAGTTGAACGGACTAAATCGGAGTTAAAACAAAGAAGTTAAAGGCATTTGAAATCAGTGGCAAAACTGTAAATAAAACAAACTTGTTTGCAGATAAAACTTAAATTGAATTTTGGCTGGACTGCGCCTCATTTAAGAGAAAACGCAGGGGCTAGGATGGGAGTTTTCACAGACTCAATGAACAGGGTCAGTTGGACGGCGGGTTGAGACCTAAAGATTCTAGGGACTCTTTAGAAAACGTGCCGAATCAAAGGGGTATCGGTTGGTGGAGGCCGTCTGATCCAGAATGAAGGATGGAGATTAGATCCAGGGGGTTGACTGGCGGCGCTGTCGCCGGAGAACAGGGCCAGCGGCGGCTTGCGGCGGTGCCATCGCCGGGAGTACGGCGGCGCGGCTCGGATTCGAGGTAGAGAGCGGTAGAGACCACGGGGACGGGTTCAATCGAACGAGAAGCTCAAGGCGAACTCACCTGAGGCACAGACGAGGTCGGAGACGGTCTGGTGGCGGCGTATTGCCCGACGAGACGGACGGCGGCTCTGAAAAGGGACGGCGAGCGATTAAGGCACCCAAAACGAAGAGGAAAAAGAAGATAGAATGAATGTATAGCTTCGTGAGGTCGAGTAGAAGCTCTAGATATCCTCGGTGGCGATCGAAACCTACCAAGAAGCGAGGTTGACGGCGGCGGAGATCTTTCGGTGCGCGGAGCTCTCGGTGTGGGCAAGATAGGGCACGGGAACTTGGGCTGTTTGCGTGAGGAGAGGCGGCGGGCTTTCGGGAATCTTATAGGGGGTTGGCTAGGTTGATTAGGCAAGCGAGGTCACGTGCCAGGATTGGAGTCGGGCTCGGTTTCGGGTGTCCGCCATGAACACGAGCAGGGAGGGGAAGGTGGGACACTGACAGGCGGGGATGCGCAGTCAGCGACGGGAGGAGCGGCGGCGCGCTGCGCGCGGGTGCCAAGCTGGGCCGAGGCGCGGGAGCGGCGACCCTCGGGCGAGACGGAAGCGGCTACGCACGCGAGGCTGGACCCTCGGGCGAGACGGAAACGGCGATGCTCGCGCGAGGCTGGACCCTCGGCGAGACGGAGACGGCGATGCTCGCGCGAGGCTGGACCCTCGGCGAGACGGAAACGGCGATGCTCGCGCGAGGCTGGACCCTCGGGCGAGACGGAGACGGCGATGCTCGCGCGAGGCTGGACCCTCGGGCGAGACGGAAACGGCGATGCTCGCGCGGCTGGACCCTCGGGCGAGACGGAAACGGCGATGCTCGCGCGAGGCTGGACCCTCGGCGAGACGGAGACGGCTACGCGCACGCGAGTGCGGCGCCGAGGCTGAACCCTTGGCTCGGCGCGGGGCTGCGGCACTGCGCAGGCGGCTGGGCCGGCGGAGCGGCGCTGCGCGCAGGCGTTGGGCCGGGCGGCGGCCCACGCGGGCGACGGAAAGAGAGGGGAGAGCAGACCGACGAGAAAGAGGGAGCGGGCCGGCCAAGCTGGCTCGGGCCAGAAGGGAGAAAGGAGGAGGAGGGAGAAAGAAAAGGGTTTTCCAATTTCCAAAACTGATTTTCCAAAGCAAATTTGAAATCCCTTTGAATTCAAACAAGTTTTGAGCAAAACCAATCATCACAAAAACTCAAATGCACCAACATGAATGCACAACAAGTTTCTAAACCCTAGGATAAATTTTAATTTATAGAAAAGTTTTTATTTCCCTATATTTTATGAGCACCAAAAATTCATAAATAAAGCATTTTAGCTCTAATTTAAGAATGCAAATTTCAGGGTGTGACAAAATATATATCCAATGTTCTCGAACACTTGAGTAGCTTTATACATGTATGTGAAACCAAACCGCAAACTAGGTTTTAGGGTTAGGGTTTAGGGTTTAGGGTTTCGGGTTTAGGGTTCAGAGGTTTTAGGGTTTTAGGGTTTAGGGTTTGGGGTTAGGGGTTTAGGGTTTCGGGGTTTAGGGTTGGGGTTTTGGGTTTAGGGTTTTTCGGGGTTTAGGGTTCAGGGTTTTATGGGTTAGGGTTTAAGGGTTTTGGGTTTAGGGTTTAGGGTTTGAGGGTTTAGGGTTTAGGGTTTGAGGGTTTAAGGTTAGGGTTTCGGGTTTTAGGGTTTCGAGTTTTAGGTGACATGTAATCGCCAACATTAAAATAACTATATTCGTAAAGGGGGCAATTCAACATTAAAAATAACACGAGGAGGCATATCTGTCAAAATATTTCTAAGTGTAAATACATGTTTAAACATATCCAAGTGATTTTTATGGCATTCTAACATGACACATGATTTTCTATGAACACCTATTTCTAAGAGTAATACATATTTAAACATATCCTTGTCACGTGATTTACACACCGTGGACGAGAACGACGACGATGGACAACAGCGAGGATGACGACGGTGCGGATGACAGTGGACGGCGACGAGGTCGGTGGAGCGGTCACCGGGACTACAGGTCGACGCGCCTGTCACTTTTTATCTACATGTGTAAACATATATTTGTTAGGTTAAAAAACATATATATGATTTTATTTTTTCTATAAAATATATCTATTCATATTCATTATCTGTATATATCTATTTCTATAAAAAAAGAAATAAATTTAAATTGAAAATAATATATATAGAAAAGAAAAATTGATATATATATATATATAGATAATAAATATATATATTATAGAAAAAGAAATGATATAAATAGATATATATATTTATAGATAATGAATATTCATATTCATTATCTATAATATATATCTATTTATATTTATTATATATATATATCACTTTCTATTTCTAAATATATATATATTTATTTTCTATATATATCCAATTTTCTTTTTTCTATATATATTATTTTCTATTTAACTTTTCAGTTCTTTTTTTTACACTCTCACACACAGTGCACACACACGCCACCACGCACACTGCACAAGCACACACACGCACACTGCACACGCACACGCACACTGCACACGCACACACACGCACACTGCACACGCACACACCGCACACAGCACACACAGGCCGACGGCGGCGAGGACACGGAGGCTCGACGACGTACGGTCGGCGCGGACATGACGGCGCGGAGGACGAGGGCGAGGACGAGGGAGGCCGAGGGCAACGCGCAGCAGGCGGGAGGGAGGCTCGACGGCGACGAGGATCGACGGAGGCCGGCTCTCGCGACGACGGCGAGGACGACGTCGTACGGCTCGGAGGGCAGAGGGAGGCCGAGGGCGCGCAGCGAGGATGACGGCGATGGAGGCCGAGGGCGCAGCGGAGCTCGACGACGTGGACACGGCGGCCTCGACAGCGCGGACAGAGGCTCGACGGCGAGAGAGCTCGAGGGCGGCGGCGCGGACGGAGGCGGGGCAACTACGTCAATCTGGGGAAGATTGGAGGGCACTGTGCCCTATATACCCGGGAGGCCTTTAGTCCCGGGCGGGCTTACGCACCGCCTGAGACTAAAGTTTCCTTTCTCGCCACAGTTTTGAGTTTTCAATATTTTGGGTTTTGTATTAAGTTTCCACTATATAAATATGTTGTAATTCTTGTTAATTGCATAGTAAAATTGAACAGTAGGCATAAATTACTTAAAAATAACAGTGTATATCCTTTAACCTTATTGTATAGTACAAATTTTGTAGCATAAATTCTTTTCTTTTTTATAATAACGAATATAAATGTAAATAACCATTCATATTTTGTTAATGCAAAATATAATGTTCAATTTAAATCTAAAAAATTGTTGGCTTTCAATAGAAAATTTATTTTCACATCATTTGGACGTTAATCTTTTATTTATAACCTAAAAAATCATTGCTCAAATTTCGTTCTAACGCGACAGATGTAGTAGTTTTTAGATTTTTAAATTTAGTTTTCTTTTTAATATATCTTAATCTTTCTATTGAACAGAAAATTAAATATTTGATATACTTTCTTTTAAAATTAGTATGAGATTCTTTTTGCTTTAGTTTACAGAAGAAAATGTTAATTTTAGTATCTTCTTATATGTATTTTGATGATTCACACTAGAGGAGCACATAAATCAATGATCACTACTAAATATATATATAAATCCATTATCAAATAAATGAAGTCTTATTAATTAATTATTACATAATATCTTTACAACAACCCACTATTTAGCGGGCACAACTGCGAACCTCCTCTTGACATATGTCCCTTGGTTATGATATTCCTTAACCATGGAGTTTTCTCATTGTTTTAACAAAATGCTTGGGTCTTTTTTTCACTTTGAATGACGGAATTCGTCATCTCTTTCATAATCACCTGACATGTCTGACTTGTCCTCAATTCCGATAATGTTTCTTTTCCCTGAAAGAACTATGTGGCGCTTTGGCTCGTTGACGATCGAGTTGTTATCATTTTTTCCCTCTTTTGGTTCTGTGATATGTCTTTCACATAGAACACCTGACTCACATCCGCGGTAAGGACAAATGGTTCATCTTTTACCCATAATTGTTGAGGTCCACTGATGTCATCCCATACTCCTTGTCGACTGTTACCCATCCACCTTCGGTACCGGTCATCTTGACCCATTTACACCGAAAGAAGGGACTTTAAAATTAGTATGTAGTCTAGTTCCCATATGTCATGTATGCGGCCATAATATGTTTGCTTGTTCTCATTTGGATCCGTGGCATCCACACGTACACCACTGTTTTGGTTGGTGCTCCTTCCGTCTTGGGCTACTGTGTAAAATGTATTCCCATTGATCTCGTACCCTTTGTACGTGCTGATATGCCACGATGGTTATTTGGCCAACAAATAAAGCTGCTCATCTATGTTGTCATCACCCTGACATGTTTTCACAACCAATCACCGAAGGTTTGCATGTGCTGACGTGTAATCCAAGATTCACTCTTCCCGGGCCACTTGGATCGAAGGAAATCCTTATGTACCTCGATATATGGATCGACCAATGAGGAGTTCTGTAGAACTGTGTAGTGTGCTTTATCGAAGTAATCGTCTCGTGTACCGATATATGTTTCTTCCCTAGTGTTCCCTTGCCACTGATCTGCCCTCGTGTCACGATTCAGGAACGCCAATCGGGTCAAGATCTAGAATAAAGTCCACACAAAGGTCCTGTCTTCTTCTCGGAAGCAAGTTGTCTCGTTCTTTCATGCGCTGCAAGTCCTGTCGTGCTTCAAGTGAATCCTTAGGCTTTCCGTAGACACCCATGAATCCAAGCAGGTTCACACAAAGGTCTTTGTCAGGTGCATCACGTCGATGACATGGCGGACCTCTAGGACATGCCAGTAGGGTAGCTCCCAGAATATGGACTTCTTCTTCCACATGGGTACGTGTCCCAAAGTGTCTTTGGGAACAGGTTCGCTGCCCTGTCCCTTCCAAATACTACTTTCGTATCCTTCACCATTTCGAGTATATCATCTCCGTTTCGGTTACGAGGCTTGGTTTGGTGGTCTGCCTTACCTTTAAAATGTTTGCCTTTCTCTCTTACTGGGTGGCCCATGGGAAGAAACCGATGGTGCCCAACATACACGACCTTCTGACACTTTTTAAAAATAAACTATCAAGGTCTTCAAAACAGTGTGTGCATGCAATATATCCCTTGTTTGTCTGGCCTGAGAGATTACTTAGAGCCGGCCAATCATTGATTGTTACGAACAATAATGCTCGCAGGTCAAAGTGTTCCTGTTTGTACTCATCCCCACGCGTATGTCTGGTTTGCTCCATAGAAGTAGAAGTTCCTCAACTAATGGCCTCAGGTAGACATCGATGCCGTTGCCAGGTTGCTTCGGCCCTTGGATGAGCAACGACATCATAATGAACTTTCGCTTCATGCATAACCACAGAGGAAGGTTGTAGATACATATAGTAACTGGCCAAGTGCTATGACTACTGCTTTGCTCCCCAAAAGGATTAAAACCATTCCTACTTAAAGCGAACCTCAAGTTTCTAGCCTTATCTGCAAACTCTGGAAATTCTCTGTCTATCGCTCTCCACTGGGATCCATCAGCTGGGTGCCTCAGCATATTGTCTACCTTACGGTCTTCTTTATGCCGCCGCAACAACTTTGCATTGTCCTTATTTCTGAACAAACGTTTCAAGCGTGGTATTATATGAGCATACAACATAACCTTGGCAGAGAGTTTCTTCCTGCTTGGACGTTCTTCACCCTCTACATCGCCAGGATCATCTCGCCTTATCTTATACCGTGATGCTTCACTTACCGGGCATGCATCCAAATTCTCGTATTCCTCCCCACGGTACAGGATGCAGTCATTAGGACATGCGTGTATCTGCTGGATTTCTAATCCCAAAGGGCAGACGACCTGTTTTGCTTCGTACGTAGTGGTGGGCAATTCATTCGCTTTCGGAAGCATCTTTTTCATTATCTTCAATAACTGCCCAAATGCCTTGTCGGATGTACCATTCTTGCCTTCCATTGCAGCAGTTCTAGTGTAGTACCCAGCTTTTTTTGGCCATCTTCAACAGTGGGATATAGCAATTTCCTATGATCCTCTAGCATGCGCTCGAACTTGACCTTCTCCTTGTCACTTTCACATTCTCTTTATGCATCACGAATGGCATCACTAAGAGCATCAACATCAGTTGCCACATCTTCTGCTGCCGCATCTTCTTCACCATCTCCCCCCACTACATCATCATAGAAGGCACCGTACTGAGCAATAATATCGGCGTGGGCCAATTCTTCTTCACCTTCTTCACCATCATCCATTACAACCCCTTTCTCCATGCTTCGTCCAACAAATATAGTTTGTTACGAAATCCGACTTCAACAAATGCGTATGAAGAGTCCTTGAGCTTGAATATTCCTTCAAATTCTTACAGACGGCGCATGAGCAGCACATGAAACCATCCTGCTTGTTTGTCTCAGCCACACCTAAGAAATAGTGCACGCCAGCAATAAACTCTTTGGAGCGGCGATCGACATTATACATCCAATTGCATGACAACATCTGCATTAAATATTACAACCATGCACTTAGTAGTTTCTCATGTTATTGCACAACACTCATGACATCACATGATTGATTAATTCAAGCAAGCTTGACTACAACGAAGACAATCGCAGCTAGCACTAAAAAAACTAAAACTAAAATGCACTTAAGCAACATAATTAGTTCGCGTCTGATCCCAACTAAAATAGACAGATCATTCGCTTCATCAGCATGGATGGGCTGCTGCCGCTGACTCACTGCCTCATCACCTTCAGCGGCAACCTCCTGTGCAACAAAATTTCATACGTGTTGAACGTATTCTTCCTCCCAGTACCAACCTTTACATCCGCCGGTGCCCTCTCACTGCAATTAGAACAAAGAATAAGAAATTTAAACAACAGCATCAAGCAAAACATATCCAGATGGACCATATTAATCAAATATGGGTAAATAATAACCCACCTCATGGTCCGGACACTTGTAGAATATACGACCCTTGTTGATTCCCTCTATTTTCACTCGGTACTGTTTCACAATTTTCTGCTTACACTCGCCGCAAGCAATGAGAGGAAGATCCGGCCGCAAACGCTTCGGATCCCAATGATCGACCCTTGTTGATTCCCTTTTTAACACTCGGTACTCTTTCACAATTTCCTGCTTACACCCGCCGCAAGCAATGAGAGAAAGATCCGGCCGCAAACGCTTCGGATCCCAATGATGAGAGGCTGAGGACCCGGTCACGGTTGCCATCTACTATATCCATGCTCATTTTTTAAACTATTACATGCAAATTCCTAATTTTCTAAACAATTATAAACAAAAAAGACTCTAAATTATCTATTTGTTTAGATAATCAAAAAAATGATATAACAATACCAATTTCTACATTGTCTACTCTCTATATTCATTGTTGCAAACTATTATAAATTCCACATTTTTGTAAAGAAAATAAACTAAAAAGACACTAAAATTCAATATTACTCGTCTTGCATAAATATGAAATATAGAATGGATACTACATAGCAGTAGAAAACTATCAAGTGATTGTGATGAACCAATTTAAACTACTCAACTCTCTATGCTTGTTCTTGCAAACTATATATTTTAATTAAATTCCTCTCATATTCAAAAGACATGATATAGGAGATGAAAATAGTTACCTCTCAACGCAAAGAGACGATGACGGAGTCGAAGAAGATCACCAATTGATGCCGGAGACGAAGAACAATGAAGAACAACGAAGAACAAGCATTAGCAAGCAATAACAACAGCAAGAACAAGCAATGAAGCTCACTAAAATTTTGAATGTCTCAGGCTCGGGGAGGAAGAAGTTGGCAGGTTATAAACCCAGGAGCTTTAGTCTCGGTTCGTTTAAAAAACTGGAGCTAAAGGTGATCATTTATCCTGGGGCAAGCCACAAACCGTGGCTAAATCTTTAGTCCCGGTCCGTGGCACCAACCGGGACTAAAGAGTGCCCTTTAGTCCAGGTTGGTAACATGGACCGGGACTAAAGGATCCCTGTCCCGACAGCTCTGCGCAGTAGCCGTTGGTCTATTAGTCCCGGGCGACAAAAACGCCGAGACAAATGATGATTCTGAGAATCGGCTAAAGACCCTGTTCTGTAGTTGTGAAAGCGGGAGCTAGGATGCGTGTCAAACGACATTGGCGGATCCAAGAGGGAGACTGGGGCTGCAGCCCCCTTGTCCAAAAATATACAGAGGATTTTAGTTAAAATTAGTTTAATTTTTCTTTAAATTAGTCCAAAATCTCATGTGGGCTAGAAAAATAATAGAAAATTCAGTCCAAATCACCTTAAATCTATCAAAAACCTCTCGTGGGCTAAAAATACAAGGAGAATTTCGGTCCAAACTCGGCTCTTTGTGTATTTAGCCCCCCTCGTGGGTCGATTCCGAATCCGCCATTGCCAAACGGTATCGACTGCTCTACAAACTCCACGGCGGAGCTACTCTATAGTGGAGTCAGTGGAGCGGAGCTGAAAAACGAGAGCAGAGTAGTCCCAAATAGAACTGGATATCGAGCCAGCTCGACTCGTTACAGCTCAGCTCGTTATGGCTCGGCTCGTCAGTAGGTTGGCTCAATTTGGCTCGTTATACTAATGAGCTAGAAGAGGAGCTCGGTTCGGCTCGCTATAGAGCTCGAGCCACCTCATTTGGCTCGCGAGCCAAATCATAGAAACACAATTTTTTAAAATACTTATAAATTTAACAAAGAATAATATATACATATAAAAATATAATTTCCTTTATATGATTGTATCTTCTTACCTGTATATGAACAATACGCAAGAACAAATATGATTTCCATCACATTGATGGACGTCTGAACATTCTATAATAGATAATTTGAGTTTATTGGCTGTGAATTAATTGACTCGTACGAGCTAACGAGCAGCTTGCGAGCCCGCTCGAGCTGGCTCATTATAAATCGAGCTAGCTTGTTATAAAACAAGCTGGCTCATTATAAAACGAGCTCGAGCTCGAGCAGAGCCATTAACGAGCTAGTCGAGCGAGCTAGCGAGTTTCGAGTTTTTTTTTGTCCAAGCTTAGTCCCAAACACCCCTATAGTTCCATATACTTAGAACCATCATTTGTATAAATATCCTGAATATAAGAATTATAGGCATGCTTTTAATTATCATAAGACCATCGTTTGTTATCATTGTGAGAAGCAGGGACCATATATATTAGTCTCACAGTCACTTGAATCATCTGTTTGCGTAAAGTCAGCTAAGACTATTTGTTGCAAACCATACCATTCTTTGTGTGGTCGCTATAAAGAACTGTGGACTGCCATAGTGGCCCGCTACCTCTGCTACTAAGTTGAACCCACTAAATCTAGATCGCTACCTCAAAGTAGTTGCGGAAGAGACTGCTACCGTTATTGCGGCCACTACAACCGGTATTTAGTAATACTAGTATAGTGCCCTTGCTAATGTCATGACTTCGTTTCAGAGATGTATTCAAAAATAATTGAACGACTATTTATTTTTTATAATTCTTCTTTCGAATAATTATATAAATCTAAAAACACTTATGCATAAAAGGCATAATAAAGTTATGTCTTGCATTAACCATCTATCTTACTATCTGCCTTATAAGGTTTTAAGTATGTCTTGGAGATCTTCACTGCAGATGTCAAAAATTAATTTGCACTGCCCTTCAAGATGTCCTACAAAACAATTTATTCTAGAATGAATATTATTCTACAAAAGAAGTTATCGGCTAGCCGTGGCTAGCGACTTAGTTACAAACAAACTGTTCGGCATATTTTATTTAATGCCGAGCGTTCATATCAGTTGACTAATCGCCGAGCGGCTTACGCTATTTCTTTGCCGCTAATTTGTTCTCAAATTTTATTTGTACGTCATATACTACCCTTTTCCATATTTATTTTTCAGGGTCAAGGTTCTGTCAACGAGCTTATTCTTTATGCTCGGGAACTCGATCACTCAGAAAGGAAAAGAAGATTCATCGACAACCAGGTTCATCGGACTGGTCGACGCTCACTTCTTTGTCGACCAGATGTGGAACTGTTCGCTGCTCATCGACCGGTTGCTCGTCGCTTGGACTTTATCGTCAGCTGCATTGAGTGTCGCCAGCTGAGCTGGGGACTCCTCGGTGTTTGGATTATTCGCGCAAGCGTCGCGAGCTGAGCTGGGGACTCCCTGGTGGTTGGATTTTGCTACGCCTTCGCTTTGCTCTGATTAAGCTGGTGTGCTATCAAGTTGCTCCATACTGTTCGGATCAGGGTGCTGATCCTGGGCAGCACGTCGAGGGCCTTGGTGGACGATTTTTAAATTTTATCTTGAGCTCCTTACATTCTTCTGGCAAGTCTGATGTTTGTAAACCAGCTGAGCTGGTCGCTTTCAGTTATCTTCGTTTGGATCACCAGCTGAGCTGGTCGGCTTCGGTTATCTCCGCTCAGATCACCAGCTGAGCAGGTCTGCTTTGACTTCACCGGCTTGTACTCTTCACGACCAGCCTCACCAGCTGCGCTGGGGACTAGTCGATGGCTTTGCTGGCCTTCTCAGCAAAGTTGGAGACTGGTCAGAATACCAGTTACAAGCCGACACGTGGCAGAGCCGCGTACTCTTCCTGACCAGTCTCGCCAGCTACGCTGGGGACTGGTCGATGGTTTCTCTAGCCTTCTCGGCAAAGCTGGGAACTAGTCAGAGCACCAGTTACATGCCGACATGTGGCAGAGCCGCATACTCTTCACGACCAGCCTTGCCAGCTACGCTAGGGACTAGTCGATGGTTTCGCCGACCTCCTCAACAAAGCTGGGGACTAGTCAGAGCACCAGTTATAGGCCGATGCGTGGTAGAGCCACGCACTCTTCACGACCAGCCTCTCCAGCTACGCTAGGGACTGGTCGATGGCTTCGCTGGCCTTCTCAGCAAAGTTGAGGACTGGTCAGAGCACAAGTTACAGGGCGATACGTGATAGAGCCTCGTAGTCTTCACGACCAGTTAGAGGCCAACATGTGGCAGAGCCGCGTACTCTTTGCATCCAGCACCAGCTAAGTTGGGGACTGGTCGATGACTTCGTTGGCCTTCTCAGTAAAGCTTAAGACTGGTAAGAGCACCAGTTACAGGCGGACACATGGCAGAGCCACGTACTCTTAGCAAATAGCCTTGCTAGCTAAGCTGGAGACTGGTCGATGGCTTCACTGGCCTTCTCAGCAAAGCTGAGGGCTATTCAGAGTACCAGTTACAGGACGACACGTGGTAGAGCCTCGTACTCTTCGCGACTAGCCTCTCCAGCTACGTCGGGGACTGGTCAATGGCTTCGCTGGCCTTCTCAACAAAGCTAGGGACTAGTCAGAGCACCAGTTACAGGCCGACACGCGGCAAAGCCGCATACTCTTCGCGACTAGCCTCACCAGCTAAGCTGGAGACTGGTCGATGGCTTCGCTGGCCTTCTTAGTAATGCTGGGGACTGGTCAGAGCACCAGTTACAGGTTGACACATGGCAGAGCCTTGTATTCTTCATGGATGCGTTTTTTGACCTTGGTACCAAAGTGACCAAGTCACCTACTACCAAGCTCGGAGATTACCGTGTATACATGACGCTCGTCCGTACATGTATAAGAGTTCGTCTTCTTTTTTCTGACCTTTGTACCACGTGACCAAGTCACCTGCTACCAAGCTCGGGGACTACCGTGTATATATGGCGCTCATCTGCACATGTATATAAGTCTGGTTATCTTTAAGACCTTGGCACCACGTGACCAAGTCACTTGCTGTGGGACTAAGTGGGCACACTTCACCTGATCGGTGAGTATGCTTGACAACGAGTTTGCTGCAGTCAGGATCTTGGTCATGGAGCCCTTGCTTATACTTACCAGTATAAAGTGGGCACACTTGAATATAGGGCTATTTTTTTCTTTTTCTTTCAAAAGAGCACAATGTATCTTGCGAGTTTCACTGGCGAAATACCAGGGACATCACAATGTTACTGAAGGACCAAAAATGCTAAAGCAAGGCGACCAGAGGGGGGGGGTGAATGGGAGCCTGAAAATTTCTTCTCAAAATTACGGCCTCTGTCCCAACAAAATCAACCCCAAAAGCTTCGGACTCAAATGCGATGCCCACGACCCTCAGAAAGAAGGTGGATGATTCCTAGGATCACAGCGAGGCACCACACAAGGGAGCAAACCAAAACTCCCAAAACTCCGAGTCAAGTTCGGACCCAAAACTGACTCCCAAACGTAGATAGAGGGCTACGTCGGAATTCCTCCAAATACCAATGCTAACACGTAGCAAAGATAGTTAGAGAGGTTCCTAGGTGAACTCTAGGAGCAAACGAGAAGTCCAGAAACGAAGCGGAAAAGCCAGGAGGGCAAACACACTAAAACTGCACAACCTGCAGAATCCCGACAGTCCGCCGTTAGGCTCCCGGACTGTCCGGTGAAGGCCGGACTGTCCGCCACAAGTGGTCCGCACTGTCCGCCGACAAAAGGACTCAAAATGAACTGTTCTACAACAGCCCTGGACGAGTCCCGGACAGTCCGCGGATTGCACGCCGGACTGCCCGCGGTTCACGTGAACAGTGAACTCCGAGCGTCAGGTGCTTGCCCTTGCAGCGTCCGATCTACACCCCGGACTGTCCGCGGGTCTCTGGCGGACTGTCCGCCGGCTACGAAGAAAAACATCAACTCTGCTACAAAGTCCCTGCGCGACTCGCGGACAGTCCGCGCCTGTCACGGGCGGACTGTTCGCCGGTCACCCGAGGGAAAAACACGAGGCAAACAACCACTGCTCTGGCTGGAACCCCGCTCGCGGACTGTCCATGGCTGGGGGCGGACAGTCCGCCACTGCCCAGAACGCCCAAAAACGCCACGGGACAAAACCAAAATCGATTGGATCTTCACCAAATCGAACAACGCTGCAACCAAACTTCTCCCAAGTGTTCTTCTACGTGTTAGGAAGCTAATCCTAGGATATCATCGCTTCAACCCAACTAATTCATGAGAAATCCGAAGAACACTAGAAAAGGGGAAGAACGAAGAACGAAATCGATTTCGACTTGATCTACTTGTTCGTGAGGGTAGAGATGAATTCCTTCGGTGGAAATGTTCTCCTCACTTCAAAGAACAAGTTGATTAAACGGAATCGCAAAAGACGCAGCGTAGAGGGATATCGAGAGAGGGGAAAATCATGGAGAAAAGAAGAATGCGAAGAACAAATTCAAAACGCGAATTCAACCACGAATTTGATCCTTGGATTCAGATAAATGGATGATTGATTAAGCACTCGGTGTCGAGCTACAAGCCACTCCTAGCAACACAAAGCTCGGATGGCGAAAAGCTCAAGAACAAGAGCCAGTCTCTCCCTAACCCTAGCCTCCTCTCACAAACACCAAATGAGAGTGACACCGTCCCAAGGATACAACTGCCCTAGCAGCCCCCTCATATATATAGGCGCACGTCCGAAGACCAAAACGTCCTTACATTAAGCACTCGACCCAAATACCCCCTAGGGGTAAAACCCTCCAGTCCTGGCGATTTTCATCCGACGGCCACGCCCGCACATCTGGTAGCTTCGCCTCGACGCGACCTCCAGGATGCCGCCACGTGCCGTCACCGTCGACCACCGCGCCTTCCTCGTGGATAGCTTCGCCGCGCCAGCCTCTCCACGCCGCCACGTGTCGACCATCCTTTTGGACCTCCCCCGGTTTTGAGGCCCAAACCGGTAAACCGCCAGCCCAGGTTTTGAGGCCCAAACCTGGCAAACCGGCCACCCCGAGTTTTGAGGCCCAAACTCGGAAACCCGCGAGCCCAGGTTTTGATGCCCAAACCTGGAAACCGTCCTCGCCGAGTTTTGAGGCCCAAACTCGAAAACCGGCCACCCAGGTTTTGAGGCCCAAACCTGAAAACCGTCGATGGTAGCTTTTTGAGGCTCAGCTACCGAACCGCACCGTAGACGGGATGTGGTTCGCACACCCCGACCACCGGCACCGATGCCGATGCATGTCTAGCCTCCACGCGGGCACAATGCCTTCGCCTTCCTTCTTGACTCGGCCGACGGCACTTGCGCCGCACGCAAGCCCGTGTCCGACCTCCCGCCAAGTGCCACGACGCCATCGTCTTGCTCCCGACTCGGCCGATGCACCGCACATCCCCATGTGCTCTCGCTCGCCGATGTCACGTGCCAGCTACCACAGCTGGTCCTCTGGCCCTCCGGTCCGTCGGTCCAAGCCTCACGTCCGCCCTTCACCGCTCTGGGTACATCGGCATGACACGTCCGCCGCACGACACGCCCATCCTTCACCGCTCCCGGTCCGTCGGCACGGCACGTGTCTACTGACCTTGACCTCGCCGCCATCGACCACTGTCTCCGAGCTCAACACCTGCACATCAACACAGCCAAGAGACACATGTTGCACACCACACCAACACATAAACACAACACAACTCAACGCCACCGGTTAGTCATAAATATTAAGCGCATATGAAATAATGACTCAACCGGGAAAAGCCTCAAACCTTCCTCAACAAAGTCAATCATTCATCATATATTCTCAATCTCCCCCTTGATGAATGCATTGACTTAAAATAAAACCACAAAGGAAGGGTTTGAAAGCAAGCCTCACTCAAGTGCCCAAAAGCCAAGTAAAAGCAAACACAAGGCCACTTGGAATGAGGAAGGATCATGAAAACTCCAAATAAAAGCTCTCGGCCCCGAAAGAAATGGGCAAAACCTCCACACAACCGAAGAGTCAAGAGAAACAAGAGTTTCATGAATCCCAAAAAGGCACTCTAAAACCAATCTCAAATAAAATTGTCAAACAATCATCACAAAAGAAACCAAAAGAAACCAAGGTACTTATCCACTTAGGTTTCAAAATTTCACTTGGGTTTCTAAATTTCTCCCCCTTGACGATTGAATTGACAAAAATTAGGCACAAGAGATGGTTTGAGATACCAAAGCCGAAAACTTGGTCCCCAAAGACATGGGCAACGGCTCAACACGCAACCAAGCAAAGGATCGGAGCAACAACTCAACAAAGAGCAAAACTCGATCACATAGAGCAAAAGACTTGGTTCCCAAAGACATGGGCAACGGCTCGACGCAACCAAGTCAAAAATGAGCTAGCCCTCAAGAAAAGCAGAAAAGGGCTCAACACCACTAGCTCAAGGCTCGATACCAATTGAGGCTGAAACAACGCATAAGAATGCAAAACTGCTAGTCCCTCAAGATAGAGGCACAGAGGCTCAACACAACTAGCAGACTCGATACCAATCACAAACAGCCAAAATTGGTGAAGACAGCTAGTTCCTCAAGATAGAGGCAAAAAAGGCTCGACACAACTAGCTAAAGGCTCCATACAAATCGAAAATACCAAGCAAAAACTGCTAGTCTCAAGACAGAGGCAAAATGGCTCAACACGACTAGCAGGCTCGATATCGACTGAGAAACACAAAGAGAAGCTCAAAACCAAAAAGGAGCACAAACATTCGAAGCACACGAAGAAGTTGCAAAGCAAAACAACTCCCCCTGAAAGCAAGCCTATATGCAAAAGCTATGCAACAAAGCTCATGACACCAATTACACTCCATACCTAAAGATGGATACCAATTGAGACACATAAAAGAGCTATACCAATTGAAGAAGAACAAAAGGAACTAAACTCCCCCTAGCTCAAAGCTCTCCCCAAAAATGCATGACTCTCCCCTTTGTGCCAACACATAAGCTCCCCCTCGCAAACAACTTCTCCCCCTTGACAAAAGGGAACATGCTGAGAGGTTTCGACATTTCTGCACACAAATTGACACAAGCACAAGACAAGTCATCAACCAAAAGCATATGGGGGTCAGTGAAAAGCATTGAAAGTGACCACAAAGAGTATCGGAGCTGGGAGTATGTACACTAAGGTAAAAATGCATGATATGCACAATGCAATAGCTTCAAGTGTATAGCAATCAGAATGAAAAGATGCTCAAAAAGGTGCTGCCCTGAAAGGTAGCAATCAATACAAATGCTAGCAAAGGCTCAAACTGATCAAATGAATATGAAATATGAACAATTAAGCATATGAGCAGTTTTAAGCCATTTGAAAAGGAGTTCACCACTAAAATAGCACTTAGGATGAATAGACAAAAAATCAAACAAGTGCTAACCCAAGTATAAAAGGTGAACTACCCCTAGCAAAGTTCAATCATCATGCAATAGAATGAAGCATAAACTTGTGTTATTTTCAAATTTTTTATCGAAGATTGCAGCGGTATTAACACAAGTTCATATTAAAGCATGTGATTGCGAGAGGTTGAAGGCATGGTCATTGCCTAACTTTTCAACCGGGCTAAGCCTATGCAACAAAGCAATCAGAAGCTTAAAGCACCGTTTTCGTCTTACACTACACGGTTCAAGTTTAACTCAAATGTGCAATGAGAAACTGTCTCGATACCGTGAGGTGCTGACACATGCAATCCCATCTCGATCTTTTCAATTCACTAATACTTGGATCAAATTTTAAGCACAAGGTAAATATGAACAATCCAAGCAAGTGAATGACTCAGTGCAAGTAGACATAGCAACCTAGCATACAAAAGATAGCACAAGTGATCTCAACACATCCTACCCATGCTAGTTGCCAATCTCAATGGTGAACAAATTAAGGTTTCATAGTCGATTAGTCAAGTTCACCATTTGCAAAAATAGCTTAGCTCATAACATGTATCAAGTGATCAAAAAGAGCCTAAGCTACAAGCATCATCAAGAATAAGCAGGGCATACCAATAAGAGCATAGTCTCATTCTCATTACTATATACAGGAAGCTCTAAAATGCACTAAATCACATGATGAGATGTATGCAAAAGCTAGTCTATCAAAGTCAACACAAAACTAGCCTAAAGAGAAAGACCCAAAACAAAAGGGTATCGGAGAAGACAAACTATGATACAACAAGCAAAATGCTTCCCAAACAAAAAGGGAAACACACACTAAACTCACAAAAGAAGAGCCAAGAAACGCTCAAGCAAACAGTCAGCAAAATCCACATCGGAAAGACCACATGACAGAAAGAGGTCGAAGAAGAAGAGTACCAAAATCCGAACTCAGAAGTGTGTCGGAGGTACCTCATGAAACGCATGACCTCCTGCTGGTGTGATACCCGAGGGGACGCCTGTATCTGCTGAACTCCGGGGCCCCTGCCTCGCCGAAGTCGTCTCCCACTCGCCTGATGCTGTCGCTCGCACAGGTGCTGCTAGTGCTCACTGGAGAGCTACTCGAATGGAACCCCAAGTCATGGAAGAAGTGGGATCGGGTCCGTGAGCCGAAATGCTCTCTACAGGCTCCTGTTCTCCTGCACACTCAAAGGCAGAAGAAAACACAAGGCATTGTCTCGTCCAGTGTGACCTCAAGGTCTCCACAAAGCGGTTAGTCACATAATAAGCATAAGGTGAACACTCAACAAAAGAGGCCTACCTATGAATGATACCGCAAGGAGAACTGAACTCAAACTAGTCAAGACTACCATGCAACAGGATAAAGCACTGTAGCAAAATGCAGCCTAAAGACATGATCAACCCAAACACAGCCTAAACCTCAACACATGCTACAATGCAAGATAATGATAGCAATGGATCCAAAAGCATGTAACATGATAAAATTAGGGAAAGGCTAGTGCTCAAACTAATCATATCAACAGGGTACATGTAACTAACTAAAACTAGCACCTGACAAGTGACACCTAATGAACATCATACCTCTACAAGTAAAGCTCATGGAGAAGTATGGTAAAGCTTGGCATAATGTTCATGAGGATCACAGACTAGCATGAAAAGTGGATAATCCACAAAAGCTATACATAAAGCTAGCATGACATGATATACAAGATAACACATGCTAGACTAAAACAAAACATGTTACAAAAGAAAATGTACATGTAAGAACTATACAAGTGAGCACATGATGATCCATCTCATACCACAAGACATAAATCATGGATGTACAAGGTATGAGTGTATAAGAAAGCTCACCAAGCTATAAAAGAGCCTCTTTGGAGGCAAATCTAAGCGGGATGCAGAGAACCAACAAAACTTGATCACAGCTAAAAAAAATCAAGCTCCATCGGGCGCATGTTCTCCACCCCGCGTCCTCATATCTACACACAAGAGGACAAAGTAACCCAAGTCTTGGATCCCGAAGGGTTAATCATGTACTTGGGAATCCAGGACTTGGTCACAAATCTCAACTTATCCTGTGGGTTAACATGATGCAAATGTTGGTTCAAATGCAGTTTTGAAACACCCTTGGAAGCATTTCTCAAAAGGACAACTCGAGGAGAAGAACGACTCGTACCACGGGAAAAGAGGCAAACATCTTCCAAGTTTTTTGTAGAAGAACCAATAGATGCACCATGAGAAGCATGACGTGGACCAAGAGAAGAAGCACTAGAACCATGTCCACTACCATGACCTATCCCACTAGAAAAGGAGTCATAAAACCCATCAACAAAGAGGGGCTTCTTACTAGGAGCACAAGCGTTCATGCCATGAGAAGGGCAATGAACCACCATCTTCCTAGAAGAGCGAGCTTGGCGCAAACATTTGGCACGCCGATAGCAAAAGCTCTCTTGATGCCCATCTTTCTCACAGAAAGAGCAATGGTACAAAGGCCTATTGGAAGGCACACCATTCTCCGACAAGTGAGAAGTCCCTTGGGACTTAGAACAAGAAGCATCAACATTCAACTTGGTTCCAACACTAGGAGCACACGTGCTATGGGAAAGGCTGCGCGGCTTCCTAAAAGCCTTAGCTCGAATACGCCGCTCGTGCTTGACACGGCGAAAACAAAAATCGAATGAGTGTCCATCATTCTTGCAAAAGGTGCAATGGAAAACCGGATTGGGAGCACGAGTCCCAAAAATATGAGAAGCACCCTTGTCAAGAGAAGTCCCTTGGACATCACTCGAAGAAACAACAAGCTTAGGAGTAGCTATGAAAGAGCTATCCGAAATCTTGGCACTAATGCCATAGTCAAAAGACTCACGCACAACACAGGAACTCAACTCCGGTTGCAAAGATGCAGACTTGGAAACATCAACATCGAAGTTGCAAGAAATGCGTGACTCAAAAGACTTAGCACAAAGACTCTTGCATCTTTTTGCTAAAACCTCATTTTCAAACATGAGGCGATCACAAGTACCACAAGGAGTGTTTCTCAAATTTTCAATCTCCTCTTTAATGCACTCGGCATATGTGGTACACAAGAGTTCATTTCTTTTTCAAGGTTGGCACTCATATCATTATGCTCAACCAACTTGGCGCTCATATCATCGCGCAAAGCTTTCAAAGCCAAAACTTATTTTTCTAAATCAATGCAAGATGTGCAAATAAAATCGGTGGAAGGAACATCACCATTCACATCAAGCAAGGAATCATGGTTAGCACAAGAAGTAAGGCAAGAATTTTTATTCAAAGAACATGAGCTACAAGGCCTAAAAGTTAGATCAACAATTTTAGCCCTAGCATGCTCAAGTTCATCTACACATGTGGTGTGAGTCAATTTTAGTTTATTAATTTCAGCATGTAAAGACTCACATGAAACACATGGTAACAAAGCATTTAACTTTAGCAAGGCTATTTCAGTTTTAGCACAATCAAGGTCCTTGCGTAAGTCAATGCAAACTAGACAAGGTTTGGAAGCATTTAATTTCAACAATTCATTCTCAGATTTTAAGCTATCCAGAGAAAGGCATAGCTCATCATTCTTCCTAACCATGTCACTACAGGAGGTGCAAGGCAAAGAGGCACTAGACTTCAAACTAGCAATGGAGCATTTCAACTTTTTGACCTTTCTACGCAAGGTACTACAAAGCTCAACATAACTAGAGTGAGCCTTATAAAGGTTGTGCAGGGTCACAAGACCCCAAGCAAGTGTACCTCTTTTGGCCTTGCCAAGTTGACATAGGAGATCCTCCGGTGAAAGCTTGTCATGTCGTAGAAGGTTCAGCAGATCGTTCACCTCGCGATCCCTCTCATCAACTGCACTCCTCCTTCTTCCCAAGTTGTCGTCCTTGGAAACATTCAAACCAAAAGACAAAGACATACTTGAAGAAGAACTTGGTGCCACTTCAACAAGCACCGGTAGTGTTAGCCAAACAAAAGCTCAAACACCTCGACGAACAAAAGTTGGAAACACAACCGCTCTCAAAAGGTGGCCTTCGCGGATCCGGAACCGGTTAAGGTAGAGAGATCCTTAACTGGCTCCGATACCAATTGAAGGACCGAAAATGCTAAAGCAAGGCGACCAGAGGGGGGAGGGGGGTGAATGGGAGCCTGAAAATTTCTTCTCAAAATTACGGCCTCTGTCCCAACAAAATCAACCCCAAAAGCTTCGGACTCAAATGTGATGCCCACGACCCTCAGAAAGAAGGTGGATGATTCCTAGGATCACAGCGAGGCACCACACAAGGGAGCAAACCAAAACTCCCAAAACTCCGAGTCAAGTTCGGACCCAAAAACCGACTCCCGAACGTAGATAGAGGGCTACGTCGGAATTCCTCCAAATACCAATGCTAACACGTAGCAAAGATAGTTAGAGAGGTTCCTAGGTGAACTCTAGGAGCAAACGAGAAGTCCAGAAACGAAGCGGAAAAGCCAGGAGGGCAAACGCACTAAAACTGCACAACCTGCAGAATCCCGGACAGTCCGCCGTTAGGCTCCCGGACTGTCCGGTGAAGGCCGGACTGTCCGCCACAAGTGGTCCAGACTGTCCGCCGGTAAAAGGACTCAAAACGAACTGTTCTACAACAGCCCTGGACGAGTCCTGGACGGTCCGCGAATTGCACGCCGGACTGTCCGCGGTTCACGTGAACAGTGAACTCCGAGCGTCAGGTGCTTGCCCTTGCAGCGTCCGATGTACACCCCGGATTGTCCGTGGGTCTCTGGCGGACTGTCCGCCGGCTACGAAGAAAAACAACAACTCTGCTGCAAAGTCCCTACGCGACTCGCGGACTGTCCGCTCCTATAAGGGGCGGACTGTCCGCCGGTCACCCGAGGGAAAAACACAAGGCAAACAGCCACTGCTCCGGCTAGAACCCCAACTCGCGGACTGTCCGCGGCTGGGGGGCGGACAGTCCGCCACTGCCCAGAACGCCAAAAAACGCCATGGGACAAAACCAAAATCGATTGGATCTTCACCAAATCGAACAAGGCTGCAACCAAACTTCTCCCAAGTGTTCTTCTACGTGTTGGGAAGCTAATCCTAGGATATCATCGCTTCAACCCAACTAATCCATGAGAAATCCGAAGAACACTAGAAAAGGGGAAGAACGAAGAACGAAAACGATTTCGACTCGATCTACTTGTTTGTGAGGGTAGAGATGAATTCCTTCGGTGGAAATGTCCTCCTCACTTCAAAGAACAAGTTGATTCAAACAAAATCGCAAAAGACGCAGCATAGAGGGAGATCGAGAGAGGGGAAAATCATGGAGAAAAGAAGAACGCGAAGAACAAATTCAAAACACGAATTCAACCATGAATTTGATCCTTGGATTCAGATAAATGGATGATTGATTAAGCACTCAGTGTCGGGCTACAAGCCACTCCTAGCAACACAAAGCTCGAATGGCGAAAAGCTCAAGAACAAGAGCCGGTCTCTCCCTAACCCTAGCCTCCTCTCACAAACACCAAATGAGAGTGACACCGTCCCAAGGATACAACTGCCCTAGCAGCCCCCTCATATATATAGGCGCACGTCCGAAGACCAAAACACCCTTACATTAAGCACTCGACCCAAATACCCCCCAGGGGTAAAACCGTCCAGTCCTGGCGATTTTCATCCGACGGCCACGCCCGCACATCTGGTAGCTTCGCCTCGACGCGACCTCCAGGATGTCGCCACGTGCCGTCACCGTCGACCACCGCGCCTTCCTCGTGGATAGCTTCACTGCCGCGCCAGCCTCTCCACGCCGCCACGCGCCGACCGTCCTTTTGGACCTCCCCCGGTTTTGAGGCCCCAACCGGTAAACCCGCTAGCCCAGGTTTTGAGGCCCAAACCTGGCAAACCGGCCACCCCGAGTTTTGAGGCCCAAACTCGGAAACCCGCGAGCCCAGGTTTTGAGGCCCAAACCTAGAAACCGTCCTCGCCGAGTTTTGAGGCCCAAACTCGAAAACCGGCCACCCCAGGTTATGAGGGCCAAACCTGGAAACCGTCGATGGTAGCTTTTTGAGGCTCAGCTACCAAACCTGCACCGTAGACGGGATGTGGTTCGCACACCCCGACCACCGGCACCGATGCCGATGCATGTCCAGCCTCCACGCCGGGCACAACTCCTTCGCCTTCCTTCTTGACTCGGCCGAAGGCACTTGCACCGCACGCAAGCCCGTGTCCGACCTCCCGCCATGTGCCACGACGCCATCGTCTTCCTCCTGACTCGGTCGATGCACCGCACATCCCCATGTGCTCTCGCTCGCCGATGCCACGTGCTGTGGCGGAACCGTCCTGATTATAAGAGCTCAAGTATTATCTTAGCCAAATCCGTCTGACTTCGACTGATACTTGAACCCATACAACCCCGGTAGTCCGGAAATCTCGAAGGATTTCTAACACCATACATCAAACAGGATCGCATCGTTCAAGGATTACATTCGTAAAGATACATCATAACGAAAACGAAACCGAATTTAAAATATCAGAGTGCGAATTTAAAATGGAGTTATTACAATACCGAGTTTAAAAGTGCGGAAGCTGAAATAGTTTGAAACACGACCACCACACATGTGGTCCAAATAAAACTTCATTGTTTTGATAAATCCACTCGACACAACTCACTCCTCCCTTTTAAGATAATGTGCCACTAGTAGTCTTGGTCCAGCAAAAGAAAAGGGGAAAGCTTCTGGACGACCCTGTCCTGGGCCTACTCCTCATCACCTTCCACCGGGTAGAGGCAGTGCTTACAATAGCCAAAGTAGACCTGGCCATCTGCAACAAACGGGATAAACCCTGAGTACGGGAATGTACTCAGCTAGACTTACCCGTCCAACTGAAAATAAAGACACCAAGGGTATGCAAGGCCTTTTCGGGTGGAGCTGGGATCTTTTAGTTGCGAGAAGCTCAAGTTCAGATAGGAAGTAATTAGTGATAAAGATGAGCTGCCATTTTTAGACCTATTCCTTAATTCTAGGTTTTTCACCTGTACTAGAGCACTCACTTGAATCTACCACTCAATAATATAACCATATCCAGTTGACTTATCCACATTTTAGTTGAACCTTTATTCATTACATGGAGTTGTATCGTGGTGAAGCTCGCCATAGTTTCCCACTAACCAGGGGAGACGGCGACTCGAATCGAATTCCAAATCAGCTGACGAAAGACCTTTAATACCAGCCCACACTTCCCCGTCGGGTCCATGCATTGGGCAACCGCTCGACGCTTGTTCGTGGTGGTAATCGTCGCGGTTCAAGCACGGACCGCCCAATCAGAGTCTGGCGATGGCCTCACGCGGCAGATCGCAACTTCCGTACTAGAGGGCACGACACGGGTTGAAACCGGCCCGAACAGCTTCTAACCGGCTTGGGGTCGATGATTACAGCACCGACATATCCCTAAGTAAAAGGGCGCGTTCAAAAATGAACGAGGGCCAACATCGATACAAACCTACACGATCCAACGGATGGACTGCCCAAGTTTCCGAACTTGTGCCCTGCCATCCCGTTGACCGTATTTCATTACTACTCAGGTTCTTTTCCACGATAGCAAATATAGCCAACCGTGATCCGGTAAATACCCATCCGGGTATTACGGAAACATCCTTAACTACCACTTTTATTAAGCAGGCTAAGCAATTCTACATTGTAACTAAATAACAGGATAACAAGGTAGATTTTAATCAATAACCAAGGAATGGTAATGCAGCAAGTAGGATTCATTTCAACTCCTAAACCTAATGCATCACAATATAAAAGGACTCAAGTAATCTTATTGCAAAAGATAGGAGGCTTAATATGCTCCGGGGCTTGCCTTGAGTGAAGACTGCTGCCTCGTGAGAGGGGCACTCAGGTAAGTTAGGGTCGTGGACGGGGTTGACTTCCTCTGGCTGCTGCAGCTCCTGGATCTCCGGCTCGGCGTTTAGCTCCTACTCTTGGTGGGGCTCCGGCGGGGTCGATCCTATTGCGTGCGATGAATATATATATTTAAATAAATGCGGTGCAAGATGAAGGTGACATGAAAAGAATAATTCTTGCAAACCAACAAAGTCAACTTGTTGAACCACTTTTGACATTGAGGTAATTACTTACTTATTTCGTAAAACAAAATCTGGTTATTCACTCTTTTTCTTATTTAATTTAAACCAAAGAAACTCCGATTGAACTGCAAGTGCATCTTTCTGGACTCAGAAAAATCCACAAAAATTCTAGAAAGTAAACAACACTTGCTGGACTCTACTGAACAAGTTTCAGCCAAAAATAAACTACAGAACTGCAGATACAAAAATGACAAGCAAACTGCCCAAAAAGGTGCTTTGAACTACAACCCTACTGTAAAAGGGTGAACAACTCTATTTCATATTTTTCCCAGATTCTACTTCACATTTTATGCTTATCAAGAAAGTTCCATGAACAGAAACATTGTATTATTTCTTACAGGAATTTCCAAAGATAAACACAGACAAGCACAGTTGTAAAGCAACTACAACTTTTCCATAAAACAGATCAGGTTTATATTTTTCTTAGACTCTTCATAGCATACAGAGACTGCACAAAATTTCCCATATTTTATTTCAACCTATAAAACACCTTAACACTTTTTCTAAGATATCAGCAAAAAGGAACTTTTAACCATAACAGGAACTCTTTCCATAAGAACAGTACTTCATATAATTTTCACAGGCACCAAACATAACAAAGAACCTATACAAATTTTCCCATGAATTAACTCCATCAGAAAACACTTAATTCCATTTATCCCAACAAAAGCATGTACACTGAAATAAATGAAAACAGTAAAATAACTGCTATCAAAAATACATTCATACTTTTCCATGATAGATCTACTCATAAACAAGCCAACAAAACTGAAAGTACTCCATTTGGACTTATAAATCATGGTGTACAAAAATAACAAGCATCACTGGAAATTAAAACTAAAAGAAAAACATTTGAATTTCTCCCGGCTGGCTACGTGCACCCGGTCCATGGACCAGCGAGTGGCTGACGCGCGGGGCCCGTGGGTCAACGGGAACCCACCCTGGCTCGAGCGCACAGCGGTAGGTGATCGGCCGAGGCCTGGCTCGAACGAGACCGCGACCGAGGGTTCGCTCGAGGCCGAGTTCGGGCGAGACGGACAACTAGTCCGTCCGAGGCCTGGCTCGAGGGCTCGGGTGAGACGGGAAGCAATCGCCCGTCTGAGGCCTGGCTCGAGGGCTCGGGCGAGGCGGAAACACACACGCCCGTCCGAGGCCTGGCTCGAGGGCTCGGGCGAGACGGAAACATACACGCCCGTCCGAGGCCTGGCTCGAGGGCTCGGGCGAGACGGAAACATACACGCCCGTCCGAGGCCTGGCTCGAGGCTCGGCGCGAGACGGAAACAGGGGAGAGGTTTGACCGTCGATCCTCGCCGTCGGTGAGGTCGCCGGTGGGGAAGCTAGGCTTGTGAACTCACCTCGACGAGGCACATCGAGTGGGTGTAGGTGGTTTGGCTAGCGGATGGCCGGAGTGTGCCGGCGGCGAGCGGCAGCGCACGGAGGCGGCGGTGACGCGCGACTACGCCGTCTCCGGCGGTCGCCGGTGAAATTGGGGGAGGCAAAAGCTCGAGTGAACCCTAAGGAGCAAAGCTACGGGGTTGGTTTGGCTCGGGTGGCTCCAGAGGAGCCTGGCCACGAGCGAGGTCTGCGGCGGCGCCCATGGCGCTCGGCCGGGGAGAAGAGTGCGATAGGGAGCTGGTAGCGTTGAAGCTCGTCGGTGTTCTTACCTTGCCTTGACTCGGTGAAGGTCGAGGATGAAGAAGAGGGGCAGTGGTGCTCGGGTCGGGGAGGAACAGCGTCGCGGGCTCAGCGGTGTGGTGGTGATGGCGTCCGCGGCGGCGCTCTCCGATCTCCGGCGTCGGTGGGGGCTCGAGAGGTGGTGCAAGCGGGAGCACCGGGTGTCCGAGGTGTAGACGGAGTGGTGTGCGAGACGAATCGGGTGGTGGTGCTCCGGTGAGGCCGGAACACGGCGGGGCTTTTGCGGCGATGGTCGCGGCGAGCGGGGAGGTGTTCGACGTGTTCGTGGGAGAGTGAGGGAGAGAGCGAGAGTGAGAGCGGGCGAGTGAAATGGCAGTGGGGAGAGGGGAGTGCGGTGCGCTCGGGGTTGGGGTTTTGATCGGCTTGACCGGCCGGGGTCGTGGCGGGGGCCGGCGACGGGACGGCGCGGCGCAGAGCAGCGGCGCGGTCGAGGCGAGGCGAGAACGGAGCGGGCGAGGCGGATTGTGGCGTGATCGGGTGAGCAAGGATCGCGAGGGGGGAGTGGGCGAGGAGGATTCGCGGCAGAGGCGTGCCGCCACGCGGCGGTTGCGGCGGCGTACGGCGCGGCCGTCAGCGGCGTCAGCGCGCGGCGCGCGCGCGGCGAGGCCGGTGCAGCAGGCGAGGCGGAGGGGGAGGGGGAGAGGGCAAGCAAGATAGCTTGCGTGCTCGGGCGGAGGAGATCAGGCGACGATAGGCGGACGCGGATCCTCGGCTGGGAAAAACGGCCATGTGGCCGCGTCGCCGGCGTACGGCGCGGCCGCGGGTCGGCGAGCGGCGTGCAGCGCGCGCGGGCGAGCGCGGGCGAGGCTGGGCCGAAAGGCCAGATGGGCCGAAGGGGTGGCACCGGGAAAAAAAACGTTTTCCTTTTTTTTCCAAATTCTTTCAAACTTTGACCACTCAAAAACAGTTTCAAAAATCTCCAAACTAGGTCTTGACCAAAATACAAAAGTTGCTCAAAACATTTTTCTCTACAACCTTCATATAAGACACTTTTTCTGAAAACCATTTTTAAATCCTCTACATAAAGAAAGCCAAATAACTAAACAAAAGGCAACAAGCACTCATATGCACATGCAATGATGCAATGCATTGCTTATGCTCCTTTAGTAGCTAATGAAGTTCCTAATGCAGTGCTTGACACTAGGGTATCACACGTGCCAGCTACCACAGCTGGTCCTCTGGCTCTTCGGTCCGTCGGTCCAAGCCTCAGGTCCGCTCTTCACCACTCTGGGTACATCGACATGGCACGTCCGCCGCACGGCACGCGCATCCTTCACCGCTTCCGGTCCGTCGGCACGGCACGTCTCTACTTGACCTTCACCTCGCCATCGACCACTGTCTCCGAGCTCAACACCTGCACATCAACACAGCCAAGAGACACATGTTGCACACACACACCAACACATAAACACAACACAACTCAACTCCACCGGTTAGTCATAAACATTAAGCGCATATGAAATAATGACTCAACCGGGAAAAGCCTCAAACCTTTCTCAACAAAGTCAATCATTCATCATATATATTCTCAGTTACCTTGTGAGAGGCCTAATTCATGAGCTGTAACCAGTTTTGTCGCTATTTGAAATATTTGTCGAGCAGCTACTCCACTTCAAGATTCATCATGTTTGGAGACTAGCTATGGGGATATGAACCCATATACCCTCACGGCCAGACTTGGGCTACTTCTAAAAAGCCAGCCCAACTCGTTGCGAAGGCATAGTACGACGAGGCCCACCTGGTCGGACAGGAGGCCCATCTGGTCGGGCGGCGGCGTAGTGGTCCTCGCATGATTGGCGATCAAGGAAACCTGGTCGGTTAGACAAAATATCACATCCTGTATGGTATGCTGATTGTAACTGATTTACTTTCCTTATCCCTTCGATAGATCTGATCTACCGAGATCTGTAACCTTGCTCCCCATGACTATATAAGGCTAGCAGAGACCCCCTCAAAAACAAGATTGATTCTCATACAGAATACACAACTCGACACGGGACGTAGGGTATTACGCTGACCTAGCGGCCCGAACCTGGATAAATCTCTGTGTTCATCTAGTTTTGTCTTGTGTCAATGTCTAGGTCGTCGTCTTGCGCACCTCCCCCGCTAATTTACCACCTTGGACATAGCTCTATAGGTGGGCTATCGACCATATTTCATTGATAAGCGCGGGTTAAGGGGGGTGAGAAGCCTGACATAAACTTCTTTTAGTGGCCATCGGATCTGATCTCATTGTTTTTTGCCCTTGATTTTAGACGAATTCCTGATGGCCATCGGATCTGATCTCATTGTTTCCTATGTGTATTTTTTCCGGCGCACAATTTATTAGAGCCTCCGGGGGGGGACAGTTTTCTTAGTAGACCTAAAATAATTCTAACTGATCTATTACAGTAGAGATGAATAAAAGTAGAGAACGTATGCTATGGAAACCAACCTTGTGTAAACTATACAAACTCTAATCAAGGCCACATGAATCTAATCCGATGGTGGGTTATTTTAGCACTTAAACCCCTCCATTCATCTCATACTAATCCAAACAGGTGTGGGCACAGTGAGAGGTTTAGGTGCTAAAATAACCTACCTTCACATCTAACCATCAGATTAGATTCTTGTAATCTTGATTAGAGTTTCTATAGTTTGCACAGAAGACTAGTTTTCATAGCATACGTTCCATAAAAGTAAGGAGCCACGTACAATATATTAAGGAGCCTCATTGTTTCCTATGTGTATTTTTTCCGGTGCACAATTTATTAGAGCCTCCCAGGGAGGGGGGGGACAGTTTCTTAGTAGACCTAAAATAATTCTAACTGATCTATTACAGTAGAGATGAATAAAAGTAAGGAGCCACGTACAATATACATCTCCTGTCACTTTTTACTTAGTCACAAGTTGTAGGAGGCGGCAGGTCCGGAACCATGTTCTACTCAACTAGCCTTTTTCAAAAACAAACTTAAGAGCTGTTTTTGCTCTGTGTGCAAATTAAATGCCCAATATTTCCCAAACGAAACATTAACTATGTCCCCTAGTTCTGAACGTCAACCTAGTACACCATTCCCCAATCACAAACGTAGAGCCATCTCTGCACGGAACAGAGTGTGCCGTGTGCAGGGCTGCAGCAAGGTCCTGAATGGCTGCAACTTGTCCGTTTGCGAGCGTGTGATAACAGCGCGGGGCTGACGCGACAAGATATGGATTTGAACAAATCGTCACTTTATAAACATTTCAACATGAGTTGTTTCGCTATCAACAATTCAACACAACATATTCTTACTATTGACTAGTGGAACCATTGACAACGAGGAAGAGATATGATGGTTGTTTTGCTTTCCATGCATGCCCGGCCCTCGTCTGGCACTATATAAACCCCTGGTGTCAGGACACGGCAAGACAAGAGACGCCTCAACCCCAACTCCACCCTTAGCTAAGAACACGAAGCCAGCGGCTGTTACAGGTTTGTGTCCTTTGAACTTTCTGATCCTTTTAACAGCAGGCCGGCACGATGGATCTGGGAATGCACGGTCCAGTTGACCGTGCCTAATAACACTACTCTATTTATTTATTTACTCACCTAACAAAAGCTGTAATACCTAGAAGGGATCAGAATTGCATTGGTGGTTGTATAACAAAAAATCAGTCTCTAGATTTACCTCATACAACAAAATAAAGAACTTACCATTACTGGTCTTTGTGTGTGTGTGGGTGGGGGGGGGGGGGGGGGGGGGGACATGCATGGCTCTGAGCCTCTAGCAACAAATCATGAACATCAGTGGTGATCAAATACATTTATGCCTTTGTAACACTTATATTAGCTGTTACGATTACTTAGTGTCATCATGAGTTTTTTTTTTGTATATGTATGTGTCAGAACTCAGAACGTATCACTACATCATCTTTGCTTACAAAAAAACATATCACTATCTTTAGCTTTATAGACACTGTGTTACTAAATGGAATCATTCTGTTCCCGCAACGCATTTCGTCCTAATTTAATTTATAATGATCACACTTGCTGTCCTAATTTAATCATTCTGTTAATTTATATGTAAGGTATATACCCAACGCGAGGTAGGATAACTGCACCTTAGTCCAGTTTTAGTGAAGTTTCGTATCTTAGTTTCCAACACATGCATCGTGGATCCGCCACTGCGTCTAACAACCATCATCTGACGTTATGTTTTATGTTTAGTGAGAGAAGAAGCAGGGAAATGGCATCGTCAACCCAACCTGAGACGAGTGAGGAAATTGCTGCCCAGCTTAGTTTGGAAGAGAACGAAAGTTTAGATGAGATCATCAAGGAAGCTGAGAGTGACTTGGAGTCTCAGGAAGTTCTGGATCAATCCCTTGCCATTGTTGCCGAAAATGAAGGCCTCGACAAGGACGCAGCTGCAAAATTACCATTTTACATTGTGTCAGGCGTTTTGATTAATCAAACAATATTAAAGAAACCCATGAGTGTTATGGTTAAGTACATAGGAGGACACTATAAAAAACTTTCCCAACCCGCTTAAATTTGCTAAACCTGATACTTTCGTCATCTCAAATATATCTGACAAAGGTTGTTGAGGCAGTTGTGGGTACTCTGGATTCAACCAAAAGAATGAAGCATGTGGATGGCTACTTGCTTTTGTCAACAACAAGGCTTATGGAGTGAGGGTAAGTAAATAAGCATTGCTCCATCATGTCTGTCTCAAAATCATGCCATTTTATCATAATGTTTTCAAAAAATACAGTTTTTAAGAAAATAGTACAAAAGAAATGGAAAAAAGTGAATGACAACTGAAAAGTAAGACCATTTTGAAAAGAGAGTTTCATTCTCACTTACTGGAGTGCTACATAAACATTTTGAAGATACGAAAGATATAAAGAGAGAGATGATGAGTTTCATATCTAGATGGAACCCCATGCACGATGGTTCCAAATTAGATCTTGTAGTATGTATCATAGAATTAAATGCAAATAGTGAATATATGAAACACCAAAAGTGAAACTCTGAATTGTAGAAAGTTGTTTGGTAATATAATTAAGTTCCACCCTTCAAAATTATATAATTAAGTTTAATAAGCAATCATGTGCTTTCATAGTTTCCCCTCTTTTATAATTGATATTAACAATATTTCCTTATTACTTTTTGATCGGGACAGATTTATGGGGAGTGTGGACCCAAAACTAAATTCATCCATATCAATGGAACTGAAATTATTAGACAGAAGTTGCATAAAGCTGGTAAAGATGTGAACATCCCTGACCCTGCGACTGGAACCTGCTGCTCGCTCATTGCCAAAATTAGGCCTACCGGCCCTGGCAAAGCTGCTGTCAGTGCAATCTTCCGTGGTTAAACTACATCAATAATGTACTAGATCCAGTGGATCAACTGTGCCTATAGCGTGTCTGCCTACTATGTATGTGTGTGGTTGTCACTCTTGAGTTGTGTACTTGTTATGATCCAAGGGCAATCACTTGCTCTCCTGTAAGGACATGCAAGCTGCTATCTAATAAATAAAATTGCCCTACTAAATAAAATTACATGCATGGTGTACCTGCTGGGTACCCCATTTTGTACATGTAAAATTACATAGAGGGCAACATAATCTTGCATGTTTCTCTACGTAGTTTTACAGGTACACACCTACTAATAAACAAAGTGCAGGGATGAGATAAACCCTTGGGCACCTCGGTAGTATCCACTGTTGGTGATTTGTAGATGCAGAGTCATCCCCTGCGAGAAGATGATTACTGGCAACAGCAAAGTATGCATTAGTTTCATAATGAACTTTATGAATGGTCCATCTTTTGCTGTTGAACCTGAGATCATTCCTGCTTCCGTAAGTACCAGGGAGAAGTGAAGAATTTCTGTATTCTGTGTGGTGGAGAATAGTGAGGCAGAATAGCAGCTATTGCTTCCTGCACACCATCTTGGTCCAAAATGGTACGTTTATAGGGACATGAACAAGGACACGCCAAGTTTGATTTTAGGTGGCAGAGATTTGTTTCTCCAGATGTTATTTTGTAAGGGTGGTAAGTGTCTGGGAGTTAACCGTGAGAGATCTTGGACTTGGGGTTTAAGTTTATAGGGACATGCTGGGCACTTAAGAGCTTGTAAGCTTCCTTGGTATAAATTCCATGCCGAGCTACACTATATCAACAGGGCTCTGTAGGGGCGGCTCTAAAAGCTCTGTAAGGGTGGGTGACCCAACCGCTCCTATCAAAGTGTACTTACAGTGCACCCACTGTAGGAGGAGTCCAAGGCCTCCCAACTTTTTTTTCTGGGTAGTAGAGAAGAGTGGCCCGGGGTGGAAGAAGAGTGGTTGTAGGCTTTATTTAGATGTAAACTGTAGGGGCGGTTGGTGATTGAGCTGCCCCTACGGTGGATCACTGTAAAGGGCGGCTGGTGATTGAGCCGCCCCTACAGTGGAGCACTGTAGGAGCGGCTCACATCTACACAGCCGCCCCTACAGTGATGTGCCACTGTAAGGGCGGCTGGTGATTGAACCGCCCTTATAGTGCACCACTGTAAGAGCGGTTCAATCACCAGCCGCCCCTACAGTGTTTTTGTAAGGGCGGCTGGTGACGATGGGCACCAATACGCCACTGTAAGGGCGGCTCCAACATCAGCCGCCCCTATAGTGAAAAAGGCCTTGTACTTACAGAGCCTTTTTCAGGTAGTGCTGGTTTCCAAATGAGCACATCTGCATCTTGAGACCTGACTATTGGTATCTGAAGGATTCTGTGGGTTACTTCATGAGAGAAGATACCGCTGAGTAGTATTAAATTTCCTGCTATTACTGCAGCTATAGCCCACTATATAACCTTTTCAGATAGGGTGCCCCTATTTGTGTTCACGTACAATTTAGCCGCTATATTTCTCTATAAGCCGCTATTAGCTGTTTTTTTAGACATGTCACTAAACGCTTTGGCCCGCTATTAAAACATTCTGCTGATAAGTGGAGCCTTCCACGAGTAGCTGCTGGGATCAACGAGTTCGTGCACATTATTGGGTAAAGGTTGTTATCTTGCCATAAGGCTGTTTCTGTAAGGCATTCACGTCGTTAACTCTGCACTGGAAGCAGGAAGAACCTTCTTTCTAAAAAAAAATGAAATGTGCATATACTAGTTTGGATGAACTATACGTTTCATTCGTCTAGTATGCAAACTATCAAGGAATTTTGAGTTCAAATGGCATATAAGTCAAAAACATCCACCATTATTCCCTATCTAAAAACCCACAAATTTCTTTATTTCTAGACCACTGAATAAGCCATGCTAGTGATAAAATATGAGAGGATGTTAAACTTTAGAACAGAAGAATGGATGGAGGAATTGAATGAAGTCTTTCAATAAGCATGAACTCCTCACGCACGAGCAAGAACAAAGAACATGAAATGGCTCGGGCTAGGGGTGGAAGAGAGTTGGATTTATAGCTGCGAACACAAGGTTGATATGTGCCCTTGTGGTTCCCTTCTTGAGTGATGAGCGATCGGTCAACAGACAACATGTGTCTCTTGGCTATGTTGATGTGCAGGTGTGGAGCTCGGAGACAGTGGTCGATGGCGAGGTGAAGGTCAAGTAGAGACGTGCCGTGCCGATGGACTGGGAGCGGTGAAGGGCGGACGTGAGGCTTGGACCGACTGACCGAAGGCCGACCAGCTGTGGTAGCTGGCACGTGGCATCGGCGAGCGAGAGCACATGGGGATGTGCGGTGTATCGGCCGAGTCGGGAGGAAGACGATGGCGTCGTGACACTTGGCGGGAGGCCGAGAAGGAAGGCGAATGCGTTGTGCCCAGCGTGGAGGCTGGACATGCATCGGCATCGGTGCCGGTGGTTGGGGTGTGCGAACCACATCTCGTCTACGACGCGGGTTTGGTAGTTGAGCCTCGAAAAACTACTCTCGATGGTTTCCGAGTTTGGGCCTCAAAACTCGAGGTGGCAGGTTTCCTAGTTTGGGCCTCAAAACTCGGGGGGACGGTTTCCAGGTTTGGGCCTCAAAACTTTGGCTCGCGGGTTTCTGAGTTTGGGCCAGAAAACTCAGCCTAAGGACTGGTTTCCCGGTTTCAGCCTCAAGACCGGGGGAGGTCCAAAAAGGACGGTCGATGCGTGGTGACGCTGAGAGGCTTGCGTTGCGGCAAAGCTATCAGCGAGGAAAGCGCGGCGGTCGATAGGACGACACGTGACGACATCCTAAGGCTTGCGTCGAGGCGAAGCTAAGGATGAGGAAGGCGCGTGGCTATCGGATCAAGACTCCACAGAGCTGGACTGGAATACCCCTAGGGTTAGCCTGTTCACTCTTGTATCTAGGGGTAGAAGGGGAACAAGTGTATTAGGCTATAAATAAGAGAGGCAGCCCCTCCTCTCATTCTATCCCTGCAACTTTCATTCTCTTAGCCTCCGTTTAGGTTTTCTTCCATACTGCTACCTGTGATCCGCAGAGAGACAGTAATCATACCTCTGTGTATTTGGGATTTTGAGGAAATGAGACCGTAATCTCGTTGTTGTCTCGTGGGTTCGAGACACGGCTGAATTCTGGATCGATTCGCGTCTTGTTCGTGTGTTCTTCGTGTTTTCGGTTTTTGCCCTCTCAAAGATTTGCCTAGTTCTTCCTCTCCGAGAGACGGTTTTTGATTCCGCTTGAACCCACTTGTGCTAGATCGTGAGGCGCATCTTTTCACCAAAGGAATTCTTCTCTAACCTCACGAGCTAGTAGATCGATCGGTTTTTATTTTGGATCGTGTTATTCTCCTCTTCCCCCAAATTTCTTCGATTCACCTTTTTGGAGATAGGTTTGAGCCATGATCTCTTAGGAGTAGCTCACTATCCTCCTTGTGACTTCCCTCATCGAGTTTGAGACTTAGCATCTCTGATTTGAGGGATATCAAGTTGAATCGGGGGACGGAAGGTGCCTGATCGGGGTGACCGGACGCTGCTCTATAGCGTCCGGATGCACCTGGTCAGAGTCCGGTCATTGAACACCGGCGTTGACCAGTTCATGCATGGTGACCGGACGCACCCTGGGGAAGTGATTGGACGCACAACAGTCACTGTTCACCTTTTGGCTTTGCTGACCGGACGCTGGCTAGTTCTGACTGGACGCTCCCTGTGCAGAGTCCGGTCACGAACAGAGAAGTCCCAGAATGAGATTTCACTGACCGGACGCGTCCGGTCCCTGCTGATCGGATGCACCAGTGTCTGCTGATCGGATGCACCAGTGAGTCCGGTCAGTGCTGATTTGCACGTTCTCATCCGCGGTTTCTTCGGTGTTCGTCCGACTTGCGATCCGGCTTTTGTGGGAGTTTTCTTGTGGTGTCCCGCTGTGTTCCTAGGGAACATCCACCCAATCACTTGGGCCGTGGACATCATGTTCGTCAGTTTGCCTTTTGGGTGATTTTCTGGGACAAGGGCTATTATTTCACGAGTTGAAATTTTAGGCACCCATTTACCCTCCTCTGGTCGCCAATTCGGTCCTTTAATAACATGGAGCTACAAATTTCTTTATTCAATTCCATGGAAGGAAGCCATGGAGTTCATGGAAAGTTGGCTTCATGGAAAGTTGGCTTCCTTCACTTTCCATTGGTGTTAGATTTCTCTCGCAATGGCATCCACCCTCACCAAGATCTTATAACACCCGCAGACCCAACGGCCCTCTCCGCCACACCAGCAAGATCCATGGAGTACGACCAGCATCCACTCACCCACAACAACATCTTTTGAGGTGGCACGACGGTGTTGCAAGGGAGTCGCCGACTCTCTCCCACCCTTACATGACTCCCTTATTACATTTTTAATATCAAATTTATGGGGAGTGTGGACCCAAAAGTAAATTCATCCATATCGACCGGGAAATTATTAGACAGAGGTTGCATAAAGCTGGTAAAATTGTGAACATCCATGACCCTGCGACTGGAACCTCGCTCATTGCCACAATTCGGGCTACTGGCCCTGGCAAAGCTGCTGTCGCTGCAATCTTCCGTGGTTAAACTACATAAGTACTTACATAATATCAATAATGTACTAGATCCAGTAGATCAAACTGTGCCTATTGTGTGTCAGTCCACTATATATCATGTGTGGTTGTTACTCTTGAGTTGTGTACTTGTTATGATCCAAGGGCAATCACTTGCTCTCCTGTAAGGACATGCAAGCTACTATCTAGTAAATAAAATTACATGGTGTACGAGTCCCCTATTTTTTTACATGTAAAACTACATATATAGAGGGCAATAATCTTGCATGTTGCTCTATGTAGTTTTACATGTATACACCAACTAAATAAATTTTCACTAATCTATCTCTGTCAATATATTTTAGAAATGGGTAGCATACTCAACTATGTTTATTTATGTATAACTTGCATATTGGTAGCTTGCATGCGCAATCAAATTTAACACTTTTCTGGTTTGTTAGTTCATTCATTAAAGTAACTGGCGGTAGTGTATTGATTATTTGAGGGTACTTGTACTCTAGGTCGAGTATATACCGCAAATAGTTATTCATCGACAGCCTTTTTAGCATGCAACAGTCTCTGAGAAGCTGGCCAAGCTAGAGTAACCACGCGCTATGGGCTATGACCACTTGGCCAGCGTTGGTGCTCTCCGTGATACGCTGCGCCTGAATGGAGGGGGCACATCAATTCAATGGCAAGACCGTCGTCCCTGAGAAGGCGCGGTTAGCCATGCATCCCGGCGACGTGAATACATATTTTTCCACTAGGGGTGCGCCGCTTAAGAACCCTACGGAAGTGTTTGGTTCGGATATTGGTAACACAAACGGATAACACTGCTAACAGATTTCATTAATTTTTGTTTGTTTTGGTGCTGGCTGTATTGGCTTCCCTCATAATCAGATACCGCTACATATAAATTTGTTACACCTCCCATCCTGGCGTAATCAGATCGGTGGCTCAGATCATGACTGGATACTGCAACCGATACCGTCACATGCTTAAACCAAACAAATCTTGGTGTGACTCATTCTCTTCCCATCGGCTCCGTGATATGATGTCGTTACCGCTAGCGTTGTTTGCGGAGGTAGAACCAATCACTACCCTATTTTTTCGGATCGGGGCACACTGATCTTGCCTTGTAAGCGGCACACCTGTTGTTTTTTTCCCATCTCACCAATTGATCTGATCTTCAGGCCATAGAGTTTTCCCACTTTTCCCCACGCTGTGAAGCACACATTAATAGAAACTTCCCCAACCTGCTTAAATTTGCTCAGCCTGGTACTTTCACTACTTTTTTAGGAGCGGCTCTAAAAATGCTTCTCCAACCTGCCCCAACCTCCTTTTTTAGAAGCGGCTCTAAAAATGCTTCTCAAATGAACCGTCCCTACAAATCTATTTTGTAGGTATAGATGTATTGTTATGAGTCCTTCCTACAAATGATATGATATCTATTTGTAGGGGTAGCTTAATAACTAGCCATCCCTACAAATTGGATTTGTAGGGCAACAATCGCCGCTACAAATAGACGCTAAATAATTAAAATTAAATACCAAAATTTGATTTTTTCAAACGATGTCAAATGGAGAAATGATCAAAAATAAAAGTTGTAGATTTTGAAAATTTATACAACTTTGATGCTTACAACTTTTTATTTGAAATCATTTAATGCCTCAAAATGTTGTTTGAAATTAAATTCAAATTGTTGAACTAATGTCTCATTTTGATCTTTGGCTAAAACTTGTAACTACTCTTTCTCTCTCGTACTAACTTCAAATCACTTAATTTTTTCCTAAAAGTTTCTAAAATCATGCTCTATCAATTTATTGTTTTTCGTACTATTATTTTGGTCATATTTTTATTTAAACAATTCAGATTTAAATTTCAAAAAATGACAAGTTCAAACAAGAATTTAAGATGACAAATAATTTCAGTTGTAAAAGGCATCAACAATAAAGTTGTACTCCCTCCATCCCAAATTATAAGTTATTCAAAGAATCTTAGAGAGTCAAAGTTTTTTAGTTTAACCAAAATTATAGAGAACTACACAAAGATTTATGACATCATATAGACATACTATGAAAATATAACTAATGAAGAATCTAATGATACTTAGCTCGTATCATAAATGTTATTATCTTATTGTATAAATTTAGTCAAAGTTAAAAATGTTGACTCTCCAAGATTCTTGAAATAACTTACAATTCAGGACGGAGGGAGTACAACGCATCAAGGTCTACAACTTTAATTTGGTTATTTCTTCATCCGACAAAGTTGATGCATCGCTCTGCCCCTTTTTTATATTGATATTAATATTATTTCCTCGATCGTTATTTTTTTTTAATGTGGCAGATTTATGGCAAGTGTGGAAAGGAAAGTGATTTCATCAACATCCACTGGAAATTAGTTGAAAAGAAGTTGCTTACTGCTGGTAAGTTTGTGAGGGCAAAGTACATTGGTACACGTCAGTTGTCTCGTATATCGTCTTATGCGGTGCCATATAGGATTTTTGCTGATGTGGAGGAAAGAGAGAAGCGAAAGAGGAAGAGGTTGTTGTTTCGCGAAACAACCACCTCATGAGCTAAAATTTAGGATTATGAGACAACTATTCTACCATTGTATGAGTTGTTGTTGTCATGCAACTCACAATTTATTTTTATTCTATCCATAAATTAAGAAATCATGAGTTGCTACGAGACAATTTAAAAAACAAACTATTATACATATCGTCTACTAAGTCGTCTTAAAATTATGTGGCACTATATGAGACCACCTACGAGATAAGACCAATATAGTTGCCCTGAGGTTCCATGACACCTTGACTGGAACCTCGCTGCTTTGCCACCATTGAAGGGGCACCAGTTGAAAAGCTGCTGTTGCTGCAGCCTTCATTGGTTAAACTACCTGTACCACACTACTATATATGTGTTCAGTAAGCTGCTGTTGCTGTTCCATGACACTAGATCCAGAGGATCAGTCTATCGTGTGTGTCACCTACTATATATGTGTGTGGTTTTTACTGATCTTGAGTTTGGGTACTACTTGTTTACACCAAAATTTGGACCGGGCTAGCAAAGAAAGGGGCATTCGGCAAACAACTAAGCGGTCAGTTAGTCCTCGGAGTTTCGGCAAACGCCTGTGCGGTCGGCTATCTTGCAAGGCGGTGATTCCATCCGGAAGACAAATATGGTAAGTACAGCCGACTTGCACGAGAAGATACGTGACGATGGAGAGCGCCAAGAGGAAAGGACAGAAATAGGACTCGTATTTTTTTCCAAGTTTCATTGTGTAAGTCGTAGTCTTCCAGGACTCGTTTTTCGCCCAGGGTATAAATATAAACCCTCGGCCATTGTAAAATTGTTCACAACCATATCAATACAAACCGGCCCCGTGCCACCTTTCGAGTCCCTAGTCGTGTCATCGAGTTCTTCGAGAGGAATCATCGATCCGTCGACCTCTGTAAGTCCCGACAAACTTGTTATCATGTCTAGTATCATGCGGTAGATTTAGATATGATGCAAGTAGTCTTGTTTGTTTGCAATGATCGTGCGGCGGACCCTTGTTAATGATCAAGAAGTCTTTGTTTGTGCTTTGCTTATGAGTAGATACCGTGCGGCAGACATTTATTCATATGTTTAGCAAAAACGAGATAGTTATCGACTCTGTTAGATTTGGCAGATCTAATAGATTCATTAAGTTACCATGTGTTATATGTTTTAATTAATTCTGTAACACTCTTTTGCCCAATCTAGATTGATCTTGTTCGGCCTTTGCTTCGCAAGTTTACTTTTGCTCCAATAGCTGTATAACCTTGATGGCCGAATTAATCTTTAATCTATATTGTTACATGTTGCGGGTTCATACACGTCAATTACACTCAAGCCCTGATAAAACTAGGTATCGTGCGGCAGATGCAGGTTTTAGATTGGAATGATCGTGCTTGTTTGCATGTTCCTTCTTCATGGACCCCAACTCGGCTAGTTTCCCGAGCTTGGTTAAGCTTGCACGAGTAATGAGTATTTGTAGATCTGTTTGCATATATACATGCTTTTATCCTCTTATCATTAGATTGTATCATGCGGTGGATTGATCTGATCATAGGAAGTGGTGTAGACTTGTAGCGAATGGCATCATGCGGTGTTTTAGCTTCCCTTGGGTTTATGCTTGACGGGTTTATGAAGACTAGACGTGCGACAGACTAGTCGGATTAACCTATGCATGTGTTGTTTGAATAGATTTATTTTTACAAGTTACCTGTTTATAATTCACCATGTCTTGATGATGTCTTTGGTAGAATTTACATTTTATTTTCAATGATATATGATGATTAATTTTCATTTGTTCAAAGATGTCTTTTCTTGAGCATTCGGCAATCAATGCTTTTACATGCTTTCTCTTATATTAGCCGAATGACTTTATAAACATGTTTGACAGACAGTTTCTATAGCTGTATGTCGTCGTGAGTGGCTTCAGGGCCGTAAATATGGAACTGTCTGGTCTCACCCGGCATGTTCCAGTTTTATTCTCACAATTTTATCCCTTGTTGGCTTTCAGGTCAAACCGACTGGCACGTCTCCGGATTTCACACCGTCCGGGCACCCGATTGAAGCCACGCTTTCCAGCTTGCTGTGTGTTAGGCGCGGTGCACCATATTTTGCGCCAACACACTTTTTGGCACGCCCAGTGGGACATCGCATTCCAAGATGCCTAAAATCAATGACGCTCAAATTCTGGAAATAACCATGGATAAGTTGCCACCAGATTTGAAAGATTTGGTTCAACAAGCATGCAATGAGTTTCAACACAAATGCTTAATGTCCTTTTCCAAGAATAAAAGCAACAAGGTTTTCCAGAAGCAGGCACTCCCACGAGTTCTCTTCCCTCATCAATCTGATAGCACCGATGAGAAAGATGTTCAGAAATTAACCGAGCTGGTGTACAAGGTTGTATCAGAGGCCATGACAAATCATCAAATGGTTTTCTTAAATACTTTCTGTGCCGTCATGGTTGGTATTTTCGGCCCGACAGTGGATAAACGCTTTGAGGAAGCTGCTGACCCGATGCAGGGACCACTGTTATTCCCAGTACCCAACGTCAGAGGACTGCTGAAGACGGCGGAGCTAGTACAAGCACAGGTGGGATGGTCCCTCATGAGACACAACAACCTCCCACAACTTATGGCCAGCTCGCATTCGGCACGACGGGAAACGTCCCATAATCTGCCTTCAGAGTTTCCCCCGCAACAAACAGGATACAAAAGAACATGTTCGGAGATGGATATCAAGAGTTCATTGATTATAATTCGATTAATGCTTTTTCAAATCCGGGCTATAAAAATTCAGCAGGGGCATTTCTTGGGAGTCAAACACAAGAAGCTTCAGATTCAAGTGTCGATCTCATCATGCATAGGATGGCCGACATGATGCAAAATCAATTCGGCTTGAAGCCAAAGAATCAGTCTTACGCTTACAAGTCTCTTACCCAGAGTGGTACAACCGAGTGGCACTTCCTCCAAGGGTGAAACCTCCCACTGATTTTACCAAGTTTTCAGGTCAAGATGACACCAGTACTATAGAACACATCAGTCGTTACTTGATGCAACTGGGAGAAGCATCTGCAGATGAAGCTTGGAGGATTCAGTACTTGCCGTTGTCATTAACAGGACCAGCCTTCTCATGGTTCACCTCTCTGCCAGCGAATTCTATTAATACATGGGCAGAGCTAGAACAGAAGTTCCATGCATATTTCTTTACGGGCACCAATGAGAAGAAGTTAGTCGATCTCATGAGTCTAAAGATGAAAACCAATGAGACACCGCAAGAATATTTGCGCAGATTTAGGGAAACTAAAATCTCTGCTACTCCCTGAATTTACCAGATGATCAATTGCCGGGGATAGCCATAGCTAGCATGTTGCCGAATATCAAGGAAAAGCTATTCGGTATGGAATTTGACGACCTTGGGCAGTTATCGCAACGATTGGCAATGATGAATAGTCAGGCTCAGGGGTTTAAGAGAAACAACCAGTTCCCGAAAAGCGATGTGGCTAGTGAAATGTATCAGGCTTTCTTAGAGGAAGCAATGGAGTATGATGATGAAGACGAGATAGCTGCAGCAGAGCTGGTCTGGGCTAAAGAGCCGACTCAAGTTAATCAACGATGGCTGAGGCAGCAAAAAGGTACCTATGACTTTGATGTTTCCAAATCAGATAAGCTATTTGAATTGTTGTTAAAAGAAGGACGCATCAAGTTATCGGAAGGTCATCCCATGCTGCACCCTGAAGGGGTAAAAGACAAGAAGTATTGTGGTTTCCATAATACTAGATCTCACTCTATAAATGATTGCCAAGTGTTCAGAGTACAGATCCAGAAGGCTATCCAGGAAGGACATTTGAAATTTGACGTAAAAATGAAAATTGATGGTAGCCCTTTTGGACAGAATACCGTATCTTTCTCTGTTAACATGGTTAATGCAGATGACCCCAGAAGCAAAGACAAGGTGAAGGTGTTAACCTCTGATAGAGCGAAAAGGGCTGGTGCTGTTGACCCCAATCGGCAAATCACAAATGAAGAATTTCGGCAAAGAGTTCGTTTCCAAAATAGCCGAACTGAAAGGGGTGAAGCCTCCAAGCCCAGGGTCATGACGCGTATTTTGTTGAACAAATGGCATCGGGACCAAGAACGGTACCAAAAGCAGAGGTTTTATGAGGAACAAAAATTTATAGAGAAACAACAGAGGTACGAAGAAGAGATGTATCGAGAAGAACGAGAGTATATGAGAGAGCAAGAGCAGTCTCATTGGGAGTGCTCATTCTTTAAATATTATTGGAATGAAGGCTTGAAGCTGCCTGCTAAGAACAACTGCCCTGAATGCAGTGATCAATATTCTGAGTACAGGCAGTCTCGAGTCAACCGCCGTCCGGTCCATGAAAGGCTTGGGATGCGAATCCCCGAGGACGATCGACGCTTAAAAATAGATAATCCTGAGACTCGGCAAGGGAGAAGATTTGCCGATCGGAGTTGGGCTCGCACTGAAGAGGAAGAGTACCGCGAGTATATTTGGCAGAGAGGACAATGGTGCCCACCAGGGTTAAGGAAGAGCCAGAAAAGAAGGGTGCAGTGCCTGAGGAACAAAGAGTTGGTACAAGCAGGCACCAAAACAAAACAGATTTGGCATCCTAAAGAGAAGCCTGACGAAGGTGATCGTTCGACTGATGCGTGCATGACATTCTTTCTCCCATCAGAGTTCATAGCTCTTAGGGATCAGGATGTCCAAGAAGAAGTGTATTTGGATTTTGATAAAGATGAATACCAAGATCTGTTGGCTCAGCTTGTGTTAGGTCAACGAGCAGTTTTTGATAAACCAGCTAAACATCGACACTTGAAGCCACTTTATATGAGAGGGTATGTCAATGACAAGCCGTTAACCAAGATGTTTATTGACGGGGGAGCTGCCATAAATATCATGCCATATACTACCTTCAGGAAACTTGGGATGACAAGTGAGGAATTATTGAAGACTGACATGGTGTTGAGGGACTTTGCTGGTAATTCTTCTGATACTCGAGGAGCAGTTCATGTTGAGTTGACGATCGGGTCAAAAACTTTGTTTACTACCTTCTTCGTTATCGATGGCAAGGGGGCATATAGCTTGCTCTTAGGAAGGGATTGGATACATGCAAACTGCTGTGTTCCGTCAACTATGCATCAAATCCTTATCCAGTGGATTGGAGATGACGTCGAAATTGTCCATGCTGATGATTCGGTGAGTGTTGCTACTGCAGAACCTGTCTACTGGGAATTTGATGGTGTCGAGTGCTTCTCTGGAAAAGTTTGGAAAGTAGGTCCTGTGAATGTTTTTGACAAGGACCAACAGCCGATTCAAGCAATCGGCTCTCAGAGCAATTTTTGAATCGGATCCAAATACAGATTGAAATTGATCAACCTTCTGAAAGAGTTCTACCTTTTTCTCCGTTGCTGAAGCTTAAGAAAGATCAAAGAATTCGCGTAAGGTGACGTACAATGAAAAGCTTTTGATGGAATTAAGGAATACATGAAGGCATTACTGTTGGTACCTCCACAGCTTGACAAATCTTTCAAGTTGTACGTGGCGGCCGATTAGCCTAACAGTAGGATCGACCCTTATACAAGAATTTGAAGGAAAAGAAGGAATGATAGCTTACCTTAGCCGAAAGATGTTAGACCCAGAGACAAGATATTCGGCTACAAGGGATTTTTTTTTTCATATGTGTGTTACTCATGTACCAAGCTTCGGCACTGCTTATTAAATGCTGAATGCTTAATAGTTTTTGGATTTAATGTGATGAGATAGTCGGTACATGAGCAGATTCAAGGATATTTGTGTGCAAATATAGCTGATATAAAGCATCGCCTTTAGCAGAAAAAATGCTCCAAGAGTTTGGAATATAGCCGACATGATGTGTGTCGCCTTTAGTACAAAAAATATTCATAACTTTGGTGCCCCTAGCATTTTTTAAGTTGGCAGGTTTATCGGGAGTAGAGAAGAGTGAAGCGCAGTAAATAAGATGCCGAGTGACATGACATGTCAAGACGAGATCTATTCGGCTAAAATGACATCATACGTTTGAGAAGCGTTTCTCTGAAGAGATGTTGCAATCGGAGAAATCCCTGAGGCAATCAAGAGATGCAAATGTACATTGTTCAGGAAAAACAACTTTGTTTATTCATTTACAGATCTGTCCTAGTACAAACTACTCTTGGAATAATTTGTTCAGAATAGACTGCGGGTCGATAACTCTGACAAGAGAAGCGGCATGATCACCATAAACTTCAAAATGATCTTCATCACCATCGATTTCATCTGGACTGCCGCCTGCGAAGCCAACTGGTAGGAAGGAGTAGTCCTCGTTGGTCCAAGAACTCATCGCTGCTAGCCCGAGAGAGACGCCAAGGTGCACACCTTGGACGACGGCCTGATCTACGCGGTCGTCCATAGCATCAAGGCGTGCTTCAACTGAGTCCCCGTGGGCATTCACCTTGTCGGCAATCCTGTTCGCTGCTGCCCTCAGAAGATCATTCTCCATGGAAAGATCTGAAAAAGAAAAAAGAATGAGCTCGTGATGCAGAAAAAGGCCAAAAGGAGATGGAATGAACTATGGATGTCAGACCAATAATGGCGTTGCAGAGCTGCTTCCGCTGGTCCTCCCATTCGGCTTCCTCAATGCCGAATTTCTTGGATATGTCCTTCAACTCTTTCTATACTTTATCTCTCTCCTCGCGGTACTGGAGAGCGTCCAATGACTCAGAAGAAGGAGCAAAAGAGCCCGGTGGAGCTACTGTTTCTGGAAAAGGGATCTGGATTTGGCTACAGGAAGTCCTTGCCCTGGAATGGAAGTGAACAGTGAATCAGGAATGGATGAACAAGGAAAGCTACCACAAGGGGGAAGGAAACCAATTTTTACCCATGACGCCGGCGAGTCGGTGCTCGGCTTCCTTCAGCTTCATCTCCAGCAGGGCGTTTGCCGTGGTCACCGTTGCCTGCCATTGTTGGAAGTACAGGCAGGGTTTCTCTCTCTAGTTTGGAGCTGAGATTAGAAAGATTGTGAGTCAAACTGTTCGGATGGAGTTGAAGGTGACAACTTGCATAAGGTCGTATTTATTGAACCGTGGTTTGTACCCCAGAAAGCCAAGCATCGGAGTAGGGTTTTCACGATTTTTATGGGCCGTTGTTGGGCCGGACCAGATTTTATGCTGAATTAAAGAGGTCATAGCTTTAGAATCAGGAAGCCGATAGGGTTCGGCTAAGAATTGTTGATGCATAAAGAGTTTAGTTTCGGTTGGTTACCGATTGACACCGAAAGCAACAAGTTCGGCAAATGGCCTTCGAATTGGGAAGGACTATATTCTATTTCAGACAGTGGAATTTTAATGGAGAGATCTTCAAGAAAGATGTCAATGGAAAATTCCTTGAAGGTACTGTCCTAACATCGTCATCGATTGAAAAATTAAGAGGAATTCAGAACATTGGATCTGAAAATAGCCGATTACAACAATCGCCTACAAAACTGACTAACATGATTGTCAGCACTAGCCGATGTGATATACATCGCCTTTAGAACAAAAAATGAAAGCCGATGATTGATGCACGAAGTAAGATATACATCGATCTCAAAGGATTAATCACGGATTGATGTCAAAGGTCAAACAAAAGAACTTCTTATTTATAAAAAGGAGGGGACAAGATTACAGTAGAGATTAGTTTGTCCACTCTATCCTACTCCTAATCGGGAGATCATGGTCGAAGGAATCAACTAGATCTGTTCCAGCTTCCTTCATATCATCCACAAAATGTTCTACTCTATATTCCAGCCCCCTCTCACAAACATCAAATCTGCGATAATCGGCGCCGGAGTGAATCCGTACAGCGTTGAAGGCAAGCGCTGCGCCATATCCCATGCCGGCCCTGGAGATGTCAGGGAGGATTCGGTTAACTTCGTTCACCTGATCCAAGGATGTCGTGCCTGCTGCGTTGGCCGTGATGGCAAGCTTGGTGACGGCGGCTTCAAGAGCATGAAGTTTGGCCTCCAGAGCTAAAAAGGAGAAGAGTGAGTAAAAACAAGAGGAGGGAGTAAAAACAGAAATGATGAAAATATTCACCGGTGGCCCGATTTCGAGCGACGTCGCGTTCCCGAGAGACTCGAACGAACTCCTGATCCTTCTCCTCCAAATAAAGCTGAAAGAAGTCATCGTCGATCCTCCTGAACAAAAGTAGCGAAGTAAAGACGACTGTTTCGTTTTGAAATGAAGAATAGGAGAAAGCAACCTCTTCTTGGAGGTGCTGGAAAAGCCAAGGTCCGAACTATGTCTACTCGCCATGGAAGACATCTTCTAGATTGGATTGGGAGATGATAGGAGAAAAAAGGGGTTTTCTTGGTTTGGGGATTGAAACAGGGGAGCTTGAAGGAGTAAGCCGAAGCAAAGTGAAGGATGACTTAAAAAGACCCCAAGGGGTGCATCGGGAGATGAATCGGCAGGTAAGGCAATTATGGCACGCAAAATTTCCACAAGAGTGGATGCTTCCAGAGATTCCACGTTGTAGTACGGGAGGAAAGAATTTTGGAATAAAATATTTATCCCAAAATTAGGGGGCATGTGTTTACACCAAAATTTGGACCCGGCTGGCAGAGAAAGGGGCATTCGGCAAACAACTAAGCAGTCAGTTAGTCCTCGGAGTTTCGGCAAACGCCTGTGCGGTCGGCTATCTTGCAAGGCGGTGATTCCATCCGGGAGGCAAATATGGTAAGTAAAGCCGACTTGCACGAGAAGATACGTGACGATGGAGAGCGCCAAGAGGAAAGGATAGAAATAGGACTCGTATTTTTTTCCAAGTTTCATTGTGTAAGTCGTAGTCTTCCGGGACTCGTTTTTCGCCCACGGTATAAATATAAACCCTCGGCCATTGTAAAATTGTTCACAACCATATCAATACCAATCGGCCCCATGCCACCTTTCGAGTCCCTAGTCGTGTCGTCGAGTTCTTCGAGAGGAATCATCGATCCGTCGACCTCCGTAAGTCCCGACAACCTTGTTATCATGTCTAGTATCATGCGGTGGATTTAGATATGATGCAAGTAGTCTTGTTTGTTTGCAATGATCGTGCGGCGGACCGTTGTTAATGATCAAGAAGTCTTTGTTTGTGCTTTTCTTATGAGTAGATACCGTGCGGCAGGCGCTTATTCATATGTTTAGCAAAAGCGAGATAGTTATCGACTCTGTTAGATTTGGCAGATCTAATAGATTCATTAAGTTACCATGTGTTTATATGTTTTAATTAATTCTGTAACACTCTTTGCCCAATCTAGATTGATCTTGTTCGGCCTTTGCTTCGCAAGTTTACTTTTGCTCCAATAGCTGTATAACCTTGATGGCCGAATTAATCTTTAATCTAGATTGTTACATGTTGCGGGTTTATACACGTCAATTACACTCAAGCCCTGATAAAACTAGGTATCGTGCGGCAAATGTAGGTATTAGATTGGTTTGATCATGCTTGTTTGCATGTTCCTTCTTCATGGACACCAACTCGGCTAGTTTGCCGAGCTTGGTTAAGCTTGCACGAGTAATGAGTATTTGTAGATCTGTTCGGATATATACATGCTTTTAGCCTCTTATCATTAGATTGTATCATGCGGTGGATTGATCTGATCGTAGGAAGTGGTGTAGACTTGTAGCGAGTGGCATCATGCGGTGTTTTAGCTTCGCTTGGTTTTATGCTTGACGGGTTTATGAAGACTAGACGTGCGGCAGACTAGTCGGATTAACCTATGCATGTGTTGTTTGAATAGATTTATTTTTACAAGTTACCTGTTTATAATTCACCATGTCTTGATGATGTCTTTGGTCTAGAATTTACATTTTATTTTCAATGATATATGATGATTAATTTTCATTTGTTCAAACATGTCTTTTCTTGAGCATTCGACAATCAATGCTTTTACATGCTTTCTCTTATATTAGTCGAATGACTTTATAAACATGTTTGATAGACAGCTTCTATAGCTGTATGTCGTCGTTCGTGGCTTCAGGGCCGAAAATATGGAACTGTCCGGTCTCACCCGACACGTTCCAGTTTTATTCTCACAGTTTTATCCCTTGTTGGCTTTCAGGTCAAACCGACTGGCACGTCTCTGGATTTCATCACACGTCCGGGCACCCGATTGAAGCCACGCTTTCCGGCTTGCTGTGTGTTAGGTGCGGTGCTCCACATTTTACGCCAACACTACTTATGATCCATGGGCAAACACCTGCTCTCCTGTAAGGACATGTAAGGTATGTACTATCTGCTAAATAAAATTTCCTTACTTAAATATTACTTAAATAAAATTACATAGTGAACCTATGAGTCCCTCATTTCTTACATGTAAAATTACATGGAGAGCAATGTTGCAGGAATTATCTGATCGTCGTATCACACCTCGGGATCTTACCCTCAAGCAACCAGCTGGCTCAGCAGAATCAGAATATCTCCTCTAGGGTATGCGTGTGCGACCAGAATATCAACTCTAGGGCATGCGCGTGCAAGGACAATATCTGAATGGACTGAAAATAACGACGAGAGAGGGTGAATGAGAGCCTCAAATTTCTTTTCAAAAATGATAGCCTCTATCCTAGAAAATCACCGTAAAAACAAGGTCACGAGAGAGCGGCTAGTCCATGACTCAACCGGTGGGTGGATACCCTAGGAGATGTCCTAGACGTACAACGGGATTGCCAGAGAAGCGCCACGAACAAGCGCCAAACAAGGGACACGAAAGCCTACAAGCAGCAGGATCTCACACTATCCGGGAACTGGTCGAGGTCTCTTCGGTGTCTGCATCGGTCTGTCCGTACGCAAAATCCCCAAAACACAACAGTTCTGAAACAGTTCTGGACAGGTCTCGGACTGTCCACGGTTTGCACGCCGGACTGTCCGCAGTTCAAACTGAACAGTGCAATTCAGTGAATTGTTTCCTGTCAAAAAGTGTCGCCGGACTGTCCACGGTCAAGTGGCGGACTGTCCTCATTCACCTCACATAGCAGGAACAGTTCTAGCTCGAGGACTGCCTGTGCAAGTCCCCGAGGCGCTGACTGTCCGAGGATAAATCCCAGAATGTCTGGAAACGTCCAGGAAGCCCAAAAACAGCTCATACAAAACCCAAATTCGATCGGACCTCAACCAAATTAAAAGGGTTTGCAACCAAACTTCACCTAGGTGATCTTGCACATGTTGTTAAGCTACTTCTAAGAATTCATGACCCGAACCCAACTAAATCTTGAGATATTTCAAAATCATGCGAAAAGGGGAAATTTTGGGAAACGAAAATGATTTCCGTCCGATCTATGTGCTCGTGAGGTTTCTAAGAAAATCCTTCACTGAAAAGATACCTCTCACGTCCTAGCACAAGATGGTTCAAACAGAATCGCAATCCATCCCTCAAATCGGAAGAACGAGCAAAATCGCCGATCGAGAGGGGAAAATGAAGAACGCGAACAAACGATTTTAGCCAAAATCCCCAACGAGGAGTCAAGGAGATTAGGGTCTCCTTTCCTGAAATCCAAATACACAAAGGAGTGATTTCCGTCTTTGTGGATCACATGTAGCTAGAGAGAGAAGTCCTAACAGATGAATAACTGGAGTCTGAAATGAAATGCTGCAAGGATAAACGAGATGAGGGGTGTTATCTCTAATTTATAGCCTATTACACAATATCCCTTCTACGCCTAGATACATAGGGCAAACTAGCTAGCCCTAGGGGCATTCTAGTCGAACTCTAACAAGGATTCCTCATCGACGGTCATGCCCGTTTCTCATCGGTCACTTTGCCGCAACGCAAGCTCCCCGATGACGCCACGTGCCATCCCGACGATCGCCGTGCCTTCTCACCGCTAGCTTCGCCTTGACGCAAGCCTCATTGTGCCACCATGCATTGTTTCTGTAAGGAAAATGGACCTCGACCCATTTAACTTTGGATTTTGGTGTTTGATGACCAACATAACCAAATTGGACTAATGTGTTTGCAAGTGTTTGTTTTGTAGTCCAATAGAATGCACATGTGACTTGGACGAAGGCAATATGGTGATCAAATGATCAACACCTCAAGAAAGACCCTGCAAGATGTATTGAAGAATTACAAACATCAAGCAAAGTCCAAGACACAAGAAACAGAGGCCTGGACGCAAACAAAGTTGAGGCGCTCAAGCCGAAACAAGAGCTGATTGAATTGGAACTGTCTCATGATTTTGGATTTGCAAACTGACATGGCATTAGTATAAAGCTGTAGAGCATTTCATTAGCTTTCCGAAAAGTACATGATCATCAAAATCGGAGTTTGGAGCTAAGAGTTATGGCCGCTCAAGCCGAGACAAGAGCTGATTGAATTGGAACTGTCTCATGTTTTTTGAGTTGCTCAAATTGATATGGCACTAGCATAAAGTGGTAGAGAATTTCATTAGCTTTCCGAAAAGTCCAAGATCATCAAAATCGGAGTTCGGAGCTAAGAGTTATGCCCAAAATACGAAAGCTTGTCTATCTGAAAATGGGGCAACGAACGCTCCGATGCAGAGCAACGGACGCGCGTCCAATGCAGCGTCCGATGACCTCCGAAATCAGCCCAGAATGAACAGTGTGATGGTAGAGTCCGATGCCAGTGTCCGATGCACTACTGTAGCATCCGATGCCCCCGAAAAACAGGTATAACGACTAGTTTTCCAATGGCTACTCAACATATGAGCATAGGACGCGTCCGATGCCTTCACTGTAGCGTCCAATGCTCTACAGAAAGCTGTTTTCAGCCCCCAACGGCTCTATTTGATTGAGGGCCTATATATACCACCTCTAACCGGCCAAATGAGGTGTGGAGGAGTGAGGAAACATACCAAGGGTGTTGCTACACCATATTAGTGCCTCCATATGCATAGTGCTTAGTGATTCACATGGTGATTAGTGTAGGTGCTTTGCAAAGTTCTTAGGCTAGTTAGACCACCGCTCATGCGCTTTCTCTAGGTTTAGGCCTAGTGTTTAGTGAGGTTTGCATACCTCTTGCTACTCGGTGCTTGCGCGCACCATTGTTGTACATCGGAGGGGCTTGTAGTCTTGTGAGACCACACCAACCGCGTTTGTGGTGTGGCCGCCACCGTGTACCGAAGGGAACAAGGCCCGCGGCGGTTCGGCCGGAAGCTTGATAGTGGAGACGGCAGGGAGCATCCGGGAGAGGCTTTGCCACGAGTGGCTTAACCGGAGACCCACTTGCACGTGGGGAAGGACCGGAGCTATCCACGGAGTTACCCAACCGGGAGCTTGGCCCTTGCGAGGGATTCCTTGCGAGGGGCTCCAACGAGGACTAGGGGGAAGCTTGCGTGCTTCTCGATACCTCGGTAAAAATACTGGAGTCATCAACGGGAGTTTGCATCTCTACCTCACTCTTTAGCTTCCGCATTTACTTTGCTACCTTGTTGTGTGCTTTACCTTTCCTAGCTTAGTTGATAGGTTTGGATTATAGGTTGCAAAACTCTTTTGCGGTAGAGATAGCAACACACCTAGCAAAACCCTAGTTGCACATTTATATAGTTTACTTTCTTGCATAGGTTTTGACTAGGTGGTAATTAGAGGCCATAGTTAGAGTAAAGTTTTTAGTTGCCTAATTCACCCCCCTCTTAGGCGTCACGGTCCTTTTAGTTTCGTTCCGCATAGGAACCTCCGCCGGGTTTTGAGGCCCAAACTGACATACCTGCCATCCTGAGTTTTGAGGTTCAAATTCAAAAACCGGCCACACCAGGTTTTATGGTCCAAACCAGGAAACCGTAGGGGTAGTTTTCTAAGGGTCAACTACCAAACTCGCGCCGAAGACAGAGTGTAGTTCTCACGCCCGGTCACCGACACCGATGTCGACGCATGTCCAGCCTCCACCAAGCACGACGCCTTCGCCTTCCTCCCTGACTCAACCGATGACACTTGCATCTCCCATGCAAGCCCGTGCCCGGCCTCCGTCAGGTGCCACGACGCCATTGCCTTCCATCTTGACTCGATCGATGTCGTCTCACAACCCATTACTCTTGCTTGTTGCCGCCATGCGCTAGCTATCACAACTAGTCCTCCAGCCCTCTGGTCCATCAGTCCAAGCCTCACGTCCACCCTTCGCCGCTTCCGGTCCATCGACATGGCACGTCTCTACTTGACCTTCACCTCGTCATCGACCATTGCCTCTCCACACCTGCACAACAACACAACCAAGAGAGACATGTCTCCCACTCACGCCAACCCATAGCCTGTTGATCAATCACTCATCACAATGGGCCGAACGACAAGGGCACATATCAATCTTGTGTTTGCAATCTCCCCCTTGATGAGTGCATTGTCAACATAACACACCAACACTAAATCAAAAGAAACAAAAGAGAAAGAATGAAGAATGCTCATCCAAATGCCCAAAAGCCAGAGAAAAGTCGAAAGGGGGCGATTTGAAATAAGCATAGCTTTACTCCCCAAAGACATGGGCAACGGCTCGACACAATCAAGCAAAAGTTCAAAGCAAAACCCTTCTCAAAGCGAAAACTCGATCAAAAGAGCAAAGAATTGGTTCCCAAAGACATGGGCAACGCCTCGATGCAACCAAGTCAAAACAAGCTAGTCCTCAAGAAGAGGTCGAGCGGGCTCAACACCACTAGCCCAAATCTCATGCGGATACATGGGTGTATGCCGGGTCTCTGAGTGATGAGTGATTGTCAACTGGGATGATGCGCATGTTCTTTGGCTTGTGTTGTGCAGGTGTCGAGCACGGATGCAGTGATCGAAGGCAGGTGAAGGTCAAGTTGAGACGTGTTGTGCCGACGGACCGGGTGCGGTGAAGGATGGGCGTGCCGTGCGGCGGACGTGCCATGCTGAGGTACCGAGCGGTGAAGGGCGGACGTGAGGCTTGGACTGAGGGACCAGAGGCCCGAGGATCAGCTGTGGTGGCTGGCAGCCTGTGACGACGACAAGTGAAGAAGTGCGGTCATGTGTTGCCTGAGTCGTGGACTCGGGGACACGTGTCGGTGGACGGGGTGCACGGGAGGAGCATCCCATCTACGACGTCGGTTTGGTGGTAGAGCCAGAGAAAAACCATCGGATGGACGGCTTCCAGGTTTGGGCCTCAAAACCTGGGCGTGGACGGTTTCCGAGTTTGGCCACAAAACTCGGGCTGAGGGTTTCCGAGTTTGGCCACAAAACTCGGGCTGAGGACGGTTTCCAGGTTTGGGCCTCAAAACCTGGGCGCTGAGGGTTTGCTGAGTTTGGCCTCAAAACTCAGAAGCTGGTGGGCTGGTTTCCCGGTTTGGGCCTCAAAACCGGGGGTTGGCTGGAAAAGGCTGGTTTCCCGGTTTGGGCCACAAAACCGGGGGTGCAGAGCGAGGGTGGCACGTGGCGGCGATCCGGAGGTTGCGTCGAGGCAACGCTTCGGTCTGTGCGGGCGTGGCCGTCGGATACACCTACCACCGAGTTGGTCCAGAATAACCCTAGGGTTTAGCTGGTTCGCTCTGTAATTAGAATAGAGAGGGGTAGAGTAGGAAATAGACTTAGGCTAGTAGTAGGATAAGTAGTCGGGAGACACCCTCCTCCCAGCTATCTCAGTCATTTGCTCTTTCGCACTTAGGGTTTCCTGCTCTCCCATCCCCTGCTGTAGCTAGCTGAGATCCGCAGAGAGACTTGCCTCTGTGTACTGTTGATTTTGAGGAAGTGAGGCCGTATCCTCACTGTTGTAGCGTGTGGTAGCCACATGGTTGCAGATTCGTGGGTGTGATTCGCGTTTTGTTCGTGTTCTTCGCGGAATCCTTTTTCTCCATGATCTTCCCGTCGCTTGATCTCTTTGCTTGGTTCATCTTTTGCAAATCCGCTTGAACCAAGTTGTTCTAGATCGTGAGGCACTTCTTTCCATCGAAGGAATTTCTAGGAGATCGATCGATTTCTGTTTCGGGTCAAGTTTTCTCTCCTCCCCCGAAATTCTTCGATTCATCGATTTGGAGATAGGTTCGAGCCATGATCTCTTAGAGATAGCTCACTATACTCCTTGTGACTCATCTCTCCAAGTTTGAACCCTAGAGGTTTCGTTTTTGGGAGAGTTTGATTCGAATCCGTGGATGAACAGCACTGCTGCGAGGTGACCGGACGCTCGCTCGTGACGACCGGACGCTAGGGCAAAGCGTCCGGTGGTTGAACATCACGTGTTGAACTTCTGGGCTTGACCGGACGCACCGTTCACCCACTGACCGGACGCACAGTACTTACTGTTCACTTGCTTTTGTCCTTGTGACCGGACGCTACTGACCTGACCGGACGCACCGTACACCAGAGTCCGGTCACGAACAGTAAGGTCTGAAACTGGTTTTCTGTCGATCGGACGCGTCCGGTGCTCTCTGACCGGACGCAGTCCAGAGTCCGGTCGAGTCTGTGTTGCGTTGTTTCATTCGCGGTTCGCTCGTTCATTGACGGTTTTGGTTTCCGTCTTTTGTGTTGGCTTTCTAGAGTTGTGTAGTGTCCCGCTGTGCTTCTTGGAAGCATCCACCCTACATCTAGGGTCGTGGACACTAGCAAGCTCTAAGGTTCGCTTTGGGGGTTGATTCTTGGGTCAGTGGCTACTAGTTTCCGTAAGGAAAATTTGAAGCTCTCATTCACCCCCCCTCTGGTCGCTTCCTGGTTGCTTCTCGGTCCTTCAATTGGTATCGGAGCGGGTTAAGGATCTTCCACCTTAGCCGGTTCTAGATCCACGGAAGGCGACATGGATCGCGGCGTGGCCAAACCGCCGTTCTTTGATGGGACGAACTATGCGTATTGGAAGATACGCATGTCGGCCTATCTCCAGAGCATGGGCTCTTCTGCTTGGGAGATTTGCAACAGGGATGATTACGTTGTCTTGGCTGCTCGTGTCACTCAGCTCCAGATCGATGAGCACGAGGCCAATAGCCGGGCACGTAACGCCTTGTTCTTCTGTTTGAGCATGTCCGAGTTTGATCGCGTTTCTCATCTCCTCACGGCTCGCAAGATTTGGGCGACCCTCATGCGCTTCCATGAGGGAACCACTCAGGTCAAATCCTGCCTCTATGAGTCGCACAAGCGGGAGTATGAGAACTTTCGACATATGCCTGCCGAGAGCATAGAGAGTTTATTCGCTCGCTTTCAGGTTATTGTCAACAAGATGAGAGCGAACAAGGAGCTGTTGCCTTTTGACGATCATGAGAGGGCTTTGAAGCTTTTGCACACTCTTGATCGGTCAGTGTGGGACTCAAAGGTCCAGGCGATCATCGAATCGTCTAACTATGAGACCCTCACCTGCGACGAGCTCTTTAGTAAGCTCAAGTCTAGTGAGATTGACGCCATGTCGAGGGCTTCTTATGAGAATCCTTCTGGGCCGACTATGGCTTTAGTTTCTAGCTCTTCTAACCCCTCTGGAGGTTTTGCTCTTTCATCTCTCTTTTCTGTCACAGAAGACCAGCTTGAGTCTTTGGGGGATGACGAGTTGGCAATGCTTGCCAACCGGTTCTCGCGGTTCCACAACAACTACATGAACCGTCGCCGCGGTGGAGGACGCTCAGGATGTTATGAGTGCGGCGACCCCGACCACTTCATCGCCAACTGCCCCAAGAAGAAGCATTCATCTGGGAAGGGCGATCATGGGCACAAGTACGACTCCGGCAAGCGCAAGGAGAAGTACGTCCCCATGAGGCACAAGCGGAGGGGCGGCTTCGACAAGGAGTACATCAAGAAGAAGTACTTGGAGAAGGCCCAGGCTGAGCAGCGTGCGTTCTTCGCCACGCTCAGCGACGTCGACGGCTCGGATGACGACTCCGCTTGCTCAAGCGATGACGAGTCCGAAAAGAAGAAGAGGATCGAGGACAAGCTGAACAGTCTCTGCTTCTTCGCCGACGACGACGGCTTCTGCACCATGGCGCTTGGTGATGAGGTCGACAACAAGCTGGAGCACACCCCTCGGAACGACGACGACGACGACGACATCTCCCAAGTATCTCTCACCCACGACGAGCTTTCTGCTGAGGTCGAGAAGCTTACTGCCGCGCTCCTTAGTCAGGACAAGTTGCTTAGGCGTGCCGCTAGAGAGCGCAAGGAGTTTAGGCAGAAGTGGGAGGACACAGTGAGGGAGCTTGAGTTTGCCAAGTCCACCGTGGTCGTGTCGGAGGAGGTTGAGTGTGAGATGTGCACCACGCACATGACTGACCTTCTCACTTTGAGAGGTAAGTATGCTGTGTTGGTAGGAGAGGTGGATGAGCTAAAGGCTAGACCTTCTCTGTTGGGTGCATGCAAGACTTGTCCTGTCTTGCAATCTGAGTTGGCAGAGAAGAATGCCAAGATTGTGTCTCTTGAGGAGGCCAACTCAGGTAGCACTTGTGTGTCCAAGTGCGCTTTGTGTGAGGGTTTGGAGATGGAGATTGCGAATGTCAAGCATGGCAAGATGCAAACCGAGGAGGAAAACACATACCTTCGGACCATCTTGTCATGGGTCTCTTGTAGTGAGCCGCAGCTCGGGATGATGATCTCCCAATTTAAGCGAGCTGCTGGAGGTTCTGGTGTAGGTCTTGCTCAGGGTGTTGATCTTTCTGCTTTTGGGAAGATTGGAGAGTGGAGTGGTCTGAATCCTAGTGAGAAGCCCAATTCCACCACTACTCCCAAACTGACCAAGCTTCCACCTAAAGAGTCCGTCAAGCCTACCACCAAGGATGGGGTGTTTGAGGAACCTCCGAGAGCTCCACCCAAGAACCAAGTGTGGCATCCCAAACCCAACCACCTATAGAACAAGCTGGACACAATGCCACCTATCCAGGAGGAGTTGCCACAGAAGGGCAAAGTGATCCACACCCACAGCCATGAGTACCAACAACCCCCTTTGCGTGCGGTGAGGTACCATTGTGATTTCTGTGGGAGAGATGGACACTTGAGCGAGTTCTGCTTTAGGCGCAAGAGAGAGGCGCGCCGTGCTAGAGAGATGAACAACCCGGACATGTACCATCCTTTTCATGATGTACATGCGCCGAATGTTCAGAGGAGAGCACCGAGACGTACTGCTAGGCCCAGAGGTCCAGAACCTCAAGTTCCCAGGCCTAGGCAGCAGAGAGCTCCGGGGAGAGTCGCTAGGCCTAGAGGTGTTGAGCCTCAAGTCCCTAGGCCTAGGCCTCGTAGAGAGCGTGCCCAACGGGAGCCTGCAGTTGTAGGCTATGGACCCCGTGGCGGAGGCTTTGTAGTTGAGCGTTTTCCCCCACCGCGTTTTGAGTATCGCGATGGACGCTCTTCCCTCAGCGGACCACGTTTTCCTCTATGTGGTGATCGCTCCTCTCGTAGACGTGCTAGGAATGGTTTTTCTGCTAACCGTTCTTTTGAGCAGCCGGCCCAACACTGGTATTCTTCCTACTTCACTAACCCCAGTGTTGGACCGTATGCTCACCCTATGTCTTTTTATTGATGTAGGTAAAACGGTTGGAGGACATTTGGTTGGTGGATTCCGGTTGCTCGAGGCACATGACCGGAAACGCCATGTGGTTCTCCAGCCTTAGCCCTGTTGCCGGAAAGGAGTACATAACCTTCGGCGACAATAGCAAAGGTAAGGTATTGTCTCGCGGGTCGGTGCGAGTTAATGAGCACTTTGTGTTGCGCGATGTTGCTCTTGTTTCTAACTTGCATTTTAACCTTCTTTCTGTTTCGCAACTCTTTGATGACGACTATGAGATTCATTTTAAACCGAATCTCAGTCGAATTTTGGATCCTCAGGGCAATCTTGTGTGTTTGATTTCGCCCTTTGGAAAAGTCTTTCGTGCGAATTTCTCGGAGTCTTTTGGCACTTCTCGTTGTCTTGTGGCAGGACCTTCCTCCTCTGATCTTTGGAAGTGGCATAGGAGACTTGGACATTTGAGCTTCGACTTGCTTGCAAGGCATAGTTCACTTGGCCTAATCCGAGGATTGCCCAAGTTGCATATGGAGAAGGATCTTGTTTGCCACTCTTGTAGACACGGGAAGATGGTTGCCGCTCCCCACCATCCAGTGACTCAGGTCATGACCAAGCGCCCTGGAGAGCTTTTACACATGGACCTTGTTGGTCCGGCTCGGGTGAGCTCGGTTGGGGGGAAGTGGTATGTGCTTGTTGTTGTTGATGACTTTTCGAGATATTCGTGGGTCTTCATTTTAGCTGAGAAGACCAAGACTTTCTCCTTTGCTCGCAATCTGATTTTGCGTCTTCAGAACGAGTTCCCTTTGAACTCGATGCGAGCAATTCGGAGTGATAATGGTTCCGAATTCAAGAATTCGGATTTTGAGAAGTTTTGTAACTCTTTGGGTTTAGAGCATCAGTTTTCTTCCCCCTACACACCGCCACAAAATGGTGTAGTAGAGAGGAAGAATCGGACCCTTGTTGCGATGGCCAGGACGATGCTCGATGAGCATAGGACTCCTAGGCGATATTGGGCCGAAGCTATGAGCACTGCATGCTACATTTCCAATCGCATTTTTCTCCGAGCTTTCTTGAAAAAGACTTCTTATGAGTTGCGTTTTGGAAAACTACCCAAGGTGAGTTATTTTCGAGTTTTTGGTTGCCATTGTTTTATACTCAAAAAGGGCAACTTGGACAAGTTTGAGTCTCATTCTTCTGACGGTGTGTTTTTGGGTTATGGCACTCACACTCGAGCTTATCGTGTACTTAACCTTGACACTAACCGAGTCATGGAGACATTCGATGTCACCTTCGACGAGACCATGGTTTGTCCTTCTTCTCGCTTTGAGCGTGCAGGTGATCATGAGGTTGGTGAGCCTCTTTTTGATGATGATGAAGAAGGTGCTGAAGGGATAGATGACCCAGCACCTCCTCCACCTGTAGTGACGCAAAGAGCGGCTTCTACGACGACTCACGGCCCCGACACCTCTTCTTCCTGGGGGCCGTGGGATCCGCCACCCCGAGCGGTACCTTTTGTACCCGGGGAGGCACCAGCTACTGTTGAGGGGGAGGCTACTTCAGCTCGTGAGGCACCACGACACATCCAGCGCCAGCACCCGCCTCAGCAGATGATCGGCAGCATCGACGAATGGGTTACTCGGTCCAGGTCACAACATATCTCTCACTTCGCTCATTCTGCTTTTGTTGCTAATTTTGAGCCCCGAGATGTTGGACACGCTTTGACGGATCCGGATTGGGTAAATGCCATGCATGAGGAGTTAGAAAATTTTGAGAGAAATCGGGTTTAGGTTCTAGTTCCTCCTCCTCCTAACTGTAATCCTATTGGGACAAAATGGGTTTTCAAAAACAAGCAAGGAGAGGATGGCCACGTTGTTAGAAACAAGGCCAGGCTTGTAGCGAAGGGTTATAGTCAGAAGGAGGGGATAGACTTTGAGGAGACTTTTGCTCCTGTAGCTCATTTTGAGGCTATTAGGATACTCTTGGTTTTTGCTGCATCCAAAGGTTTTAAACTCTTTCAAATGGATATCAAGAGTGCCTTCTTAAACGGCTACATAGAAGAGGAAGTGTATGTTGAGCAACCCTCCAGTTTTGAAAATCCCAAGTTTCCAAATCATGTTTTTAAACTTCACAAAGCTTTATATGGTTTGAAACAAGCCCCTAGAGCCTGGTATGATAGGTTGAAAACCTTTTTGCTTGCTAAGGGTTTTAAAATGGGATGTGTAGATAAAACGCTCTTTCTCCTCAGGCAAGGCAAAGACACTCTCTTGGTCCAGATTTACGTGGATGATATCATTTTCGGTGGTTCTTCTCACGCTTTAGTTGCCAAGTTTGCAGATACTATGAGCAGGGAGTTCGAGATGAGCATGATGGGCGAGCTGACTTTCTTTCTCGGGTTGCAAATCAAGCAATCCCGAGAGGGGACGTTTGTGCACCAGGGCAAGTACACCAAGGACTTGCTGAAGCGGTTCGATATGGGTGAGGCCAAGCCTTTTCCAACACCCATGTCGACGACGACTGCCCTGGATGCGGATGTGGATGGAGAAGCAGTGGACCAGAAGGAGTACCGCAGCATGATCGGGTCGCTCCTCTACCTGAGGGCGACATGCCCGGACATCCAGTTCGCGGTGTGTCTGTGTGCGCGCTTTTAGGCGTCGCCGCGCACCTCTCACCGTCAGGCGGTGAAGCGGATTTTCTGGTACCTTCGTTTCACGCCTGAGTTCGGGATTTGGTATTCTGCTTCCTCCACCCTCTCCCTTTGCGGTTATTCGGATGCCGATTTTGCGGGTTGCCGTATTGAGCGCAAGTCCACTTCTGGGACTTGCCAGTTTATTGGTTCTTCTCTTGTTTCGTGGTCTTCTCGCAAGCAGTCTAGTGTCGCCCAGTCTACTACGGAGGCTGAGTATGTTGCTGCGGCTAGCTGCTGTTCCCAGTTGCTCTGGATGATGGCCACTTTGCGTGATTTTGGTCTGAACTTTTCTCGCATGCCTTTGCTTTGTGACAGCACGAGTGCCATTAGCGTTGCTAAGAACCCCGTGCTTCACTCGAAGACCAAACACATTGATGTGCGCTTTCATTTCTTGCGAGACCACTAGGAGAAGGGTGATATCGACCTTCGCCATGTCGATACTCATCATCAACTGGCTGATATTTTCACCAAGCCTTTAGACGAATCAACCTTTAACCGGTTGAGGGGTGAGCTTGGTGTGTGTTTCCCTTTTTAGATGGGGGAAACATTTTGGATCTTGTATATTTGACTGACTCTTTTGTCTTTCTTTTCTTTTGCATTTTAGCATACGCATTTACATTCTGAGCTTCATGTTTATAATCACTAGAATGTAACTATGCTCTCTATAGTATGCTCCGATGCTTATGTTGATGCTTGTAGCTTATGCTCCTTCTGATCACTAGTACATGTTATGAGCTGAGCTATTTTGAAATGGTGAATTTGCTTAATGAATATAACATCTGAAAAGTTCACCATTGAGATATGCAACTAGCATGTGTAGGATGTGTTGAGTCCATTCATGCTTTTCATATATGCTAGGTTGCTATGTCTCTAGTTCTGAGTCATTCACTTGTTTGGTCTGTTCATATTATGTTTAAAATTTGAACCAAGTTTTAGTGAATTGAAAAGATCGAGATGAGATTGCTTGTCAACACCTCACGGTATCGAGACTGTTTCTCATTTGCACTTTGAGTTAAACTTGAGCCGTGTAGTGTATGACCGAAACCGCAGCTTTAAGCTTCTGATTGCTTCGGCATAGGCTTCGCTCGGTTGAAAAGTTAGGCAAAGACAAGCTTTCAACCTCTCGCAATCACATGCAAATGATTTAACTTGTGTAATTTCACCGCTGCAACTCCGATATAAAAATGAAATCACAAGTATATGCTTCATTCCTATACATGATGATTGAACTTTGCTAGGGGTAGTTCACCTTGTATACATGTTTAGCACTTGTTTGGATTCCTGTCTATACATGTGTAGTGCTATTTTGATGGTGACTATCTTTTTGGCTAAAGACCGCTCACATGCTCATATGTTCCTATTTCGTATGTGTGATCAGTTTGAGCCTTCGCTATTTGAGTGCTTAGTTGAGTCAATGGAGTTATACTGTTTAGAGCATTTTTGCACTCTTTTGAATATATGCCTGAAGCTGCTAACTTGCATTTCTGACTTCATATGCATGTTGAAAGGGGGAGTTTCTTGCCTTGATGCCTTTTCTTGATTAGTGCATTTTCAACTAAGGGGGAGAAATTGCAAATCATATGTCATATGTCTTCTGGATGTCAACTAAAGGGGAGCTTTCGTCAAGGGGGAGAATTTCCAATCTTTGTGCTCTTCTCATGTTGGACCTAAGGGGGATTTTCCTAGTTGCTTGCACTTGTCGAGGGGGAGTTTGCTAGTTGTGTTGAGCCTTTGCCTCTGTCTTGAGGAACTAGCAAACATTTTCAGGGCATTTTGTCTTCGATTGGTTCTCTTTTAGTTTGGAGTCATTCCAATTGGTTCGGAGCATGCTTGGCCGAAAGGCATTGGTTTCGAGCTTTCTTTGCTAGTTGTGTTGAGCCTCTGTGCCTCTATCTTGAGGGACTAGCATTTTGATTCGATTTTCATTCGGCTTCAATTGGTTTGAGCTCTTTTCTCTGGAGTTTCCAATTGGTATCGGCTAGCGGTGTTGAGCCTGTTCTACCTCTTCTTGAGGGCTAGCTTTGCTTTGCTTGGTTGCGTCGAGCCGTTGCCCATGTCTTTGGGGACCAAGTTCTTTCGCTCTTTCCACTTAACCTTCTTCGGCTTTGCTATGCTTTTGGGTCATTTGGGTGAGTTTTCTCCTTCTCATTCCTCCTTCTTCCTTATTCTTCTTTTCATTATGATTTGTGTGAGTAGTTGACAATGCACTCATCAAGGGGGAGATTGCGGATACATGGGTGTATGTCGGGTCTCTGAGTGATGAGTGATTGTCAACTGGGATGATGCGCATGTTCTTTGGCTTGTGTTGTGCAGGTGTCGAGCACGGATGCAGTGATCGAAGGCAGGTGAAGGTCAAGTTGAGATGTGCTGTGCCGACGGACCGGGTGCGGTGAAGGATGGGCGTGCCGTGCGGCGGACGTGCCATGCTGAGGTACCGAGCGGTGAAGGGCGGACGTGAGGCTTGGACTGAGGGACCAGAGGCCCGAGGATCAGCTGTGGTGGCTGGCAGCCTGTGACGACGACAAGTGAAGAAGTGCGGTCATGTGTTGCCTGAGTCGTGGACTCGGGGACACGTGTCGGTGGACGGGGTGCACGGGAGGAGCATCCCATCTACGACGTTGGTTTGGTGGTAGAGCCAGAGAAAAACCATCGGATGGACGGTTTCCAGGTTTGGGCCTCAAAACCTGGGCGTGGACGGTTTCCGAGTTTGGCCACAAAACTCGGGCTGAGGGTTTCCGAGTTTGGCCACAAAACTCGGGCTGAGGACGGTTTCCAGGTTTGGGCCTCAAAACCTGGGCGCTGAGGGTTTGCTGAGTTTGGCCTCAAAACTCAGAAGCTGGTGGGCTGGTTTCCCGGTTTGGGCCTCAAAACCGGGGGTTGGCTGGAAAAGGCTAGTTTCCCGGTTTGGGCCACAAAACCGGGGGTGCAGAGCGAGGGCGGCACGTGGCGGCGATCCGGAGGTTGCGTCGAGGCAACGCTTCGGTCTGTGCGGGCGTGGCCGTCGGATACACCTACCACCGAGTTGGTCCAGAATAACCCTAGGGTTTAGCTGGTTCGCTCTGTAATTAGAATAGAGAGGGGTAGAGTAGGAAATAGACTTAGGCTAGTAGGATAAGTAGTCGGGAGACACCCTCCTCCCAGCTATCTCAGTCATTTGCTCTTTCGCACTTAGGGTTTCCTGCTCTCCCATCCCCTGCTATAGCTAGCTGAGATCCGCAGAGAGACTTGCCTCTGTGTACTGTTGATTTTGAGGAAGTGAGGCCGTATCCTCACTGTTGTAGCGTGTGGTAGCCACACGGTTGCAGATTCGTGGGTGTGATTCACGTTTTGTTCGTGTTCTTCGCAGAATCCTTTTTCTCCACGATCTTCCCGTCGCTTGATCTCTTTGCTCTGTTCATCTTTTGCAAATCCGCTTGAACCAAGTTGTTCTAGATCGTGAGGCACTTCTTTCCACCGAAGGAATTCACCTCTAACCTCACGGTCTAGGAGATCGATCGATTTCCGTTTCGGGTCAAGTTTTCTCTCCTCCCCCGAAATTCTTCGATTCATCGATTTGGAGATAGGTTCGAGCCATGATCTCTTAGAGATAGCTCACTATACTCCTTGTGACTCATCTCTCCAAGTTTGAACCCTAGAGGTTTCGTTTTTGGGAGAGTTTGATTCGAATCCGTGGATGAACAGCACTGCTGCGAGGTGACCGGACGCTCGCTCGTGACGACCGGACGCTAGGGCAAAGCGTCCGGTGGTTGAACATCACGTGTTGAACTTCTGGGCTTGACCGGACGCACCGTTCACCCACTGACCGGACGCACAGTACTTACTGTTCACTTGCTTTTGTCCTTGTGACCGGACGCTACTGACCTGACCGGACGCACCGTACACCAGAGTCCGGTCACGAACAGTAAGGTCTGAAACTGGTTTTCTGTCGATCGGACGCGTCCGGTGCTCTCTGACCGGACGCAGTCCAGAGTCCGGTCGAGTCTGTGTTGCGTTGTTTCATTCGCGGTTCGCTCGTTCGTTGACGGTTTTGGTTTCCGTCTTTTGTGTTGGCTTTCTAGAGTTGTGTAGTGTCCCGCTGTGCTTCTTGGAAGCATCCACCCTACATCTAGGGTCGTGGACACTAGCAAGCTCTAAGGTTCGCTTTGGGGGTTGATTCTTGGGTCAGTGGCTACTAGTTTCCGTAAGGAAAATTTGAAGCTCCCATTCACCCCCCCTCTGGTCGCTTCCTGGTTGCTTCTCGGTCCTTCATCTCAAAGCACCAAAAACTGCTAGTCCCTCAAGAAAGAGGCAAAACAGCTCAACACGACTAGCAAGTAGCAAAAAAGGTGCGACTCCCCCTGAAAATAAGCCTAGACGCAAAGGCTATGCAAAGCAAGCCTAGACACAAGCAAAAGTTCAAAACCAATCGTTTACCTGAAATAAAAGGATGCCCCTTGACAAGTGCTATGACTTCCCCTTAACACAACATGGGATGTTTGTAAAATTGCTCCTCCCCTTGTTTACACGAAAGGAGGTGTTTGTGATCAACTCTCCCCCTTGTTGACAAATGCACACTCAAGATATCAACAATATGCATATGGGAGCTACAAAAAAGCTAGAAAGTGACTGTGGTGATCAGAGAAGTACCGACACCAATTGAAAGCAATCGGAGCTAAAACAACACCACAGACCAGTGAAGTGATGCAGCAGGGGGTGAATAAAAGGCATCAGAGCTGGGGATATATACACTAAGCTAAAAATGCTTGAAATGCATAATGCAACACCTTCCGCAATCAGAGTGAAAAGATGATCAAAAGGGTGCTACCCTGAAAGTGTAGCAACAAAGACAAGTGCTAGCAAAGGCTCAAACTGATCAAGTGAATACGACATATGAATAATTAAGCATATGAGGAGTTTTAAGCCAATCAAAAGGACTTCACCACTAATATAGCACTAAGCATGAATAGACAGGAAATCAGACAAGTGCTAACTCATGTATGAAAGGTGAACTACCCCTAGCAATGTTCAATCATCATGCCATAGAATGAAGCACAGACTTGTGTTATTGTCAAATTTTATCAGAATTTGTAGCAAATTAACACAAGTTCAAAAGTAAAGAATGTGATTGTGAGAGGTTGAAAGCATTGTCATTGCCTAACTTTCCAACTGGGCTAAGCCTATGCAAGAAAAGCAATTGGAATCTTAAAGCATCGGTTTCGGTCTTACACTACACTACTCAAGTTTAACTCAAATGTGCAATGAGAAACAGTCTCGATACACTGATGTGCTGACAAGTGCGATCTCATATCGATCTTTTCAATTCACTAATCTTGGATCAAATTCTAAGCACAAGTTAATAATGATCAATCCAAGGAAGTGAATGACTCAAAGCAAGAGACATAGCAAGCTAGCATACAAAAGATAGCTTAAGTGGTCTCAGCACATCCTACCCATGCTAGTTGCTAATATCAATGGTGAACAAATTACAAGTTCCATAATTGATTAGTGAAGTTCACTAATTGCAAAAATAGCTTAGCTCATAACATGTATGAAGTGATCAAAAAGAGCCTAAGCTACAAGCATCATCAAATACTAACAAGGCATACCAAAAAGAGCATAATATCATTCTCATTGCTATAGACATGAAGCTCTAAAATGGACTAAAATACAGGATGAAGTGCATGCAAATGCAACACAAAAACTAACCTATCAGAGCAACATATGTACATCAGTCCAAAGGCTTGGAAAGCACACACCAAGCTCACCTCTCAACCTAGCAAAAGTTGAGAGATCCAAAGGCTTAGTGAAAATGTATGTCAGCTAATTGTAGGTGTTTACGTGCTGCAAATCGATGTCTTCTTTCTCGTAGTGATCACAAAGAAAGTGAAAGCGAACATCAGTGTGTTTGGTCTTGGAGTGAAGGACTGGGTTCTTTGCTACACTAATGGCAGTTGTGTTGTCAGAAAGCAAAGGAACCCTAGCATAATCTAGACCAAAATTATGCAAAGTAGCAACCATCCACAATAACTACGAGCAACAGGGCGCGACAACAACATACTCGGCCTTGGTGGTAGACTGGGCTACGGTAGACTGCTTGCGGGAAGACCAAGACACAAGAGAAGAGCCAAGAAATTGACAAGTCCTAGAAGTATACTTGCGCTCAAGCCGACAGCCGGCAAAATCTACATTGGAATAACCACAAAGTGAGAGGGTTAAAGAGGAAGAGTACCAAAACCCAAACTCAGGAGTGTATCAGAGGTACCTCATAATGCGCTTGACTGCCTGTTTATGTGATGTCCGAGGGGACGCCTGAAAGCGAGGGCACAAACACATTGCGAAGTGAATGTCTGGCCTCGTCGCCATCAAGTACAGGAGAGAGCCGATCATTCTCATATTCTCCTTCTGGTCCACAAACTCTCCATCCTCGTCAACATCCATTGCAATAGTCATCGCCTTGGGCGTTGTGAGAGGCTTGGCCTCGCCCATGTTGAACTTCTTCATGACGTCCTTCGTGTACTTGCCTTGATGCACGAACGTCTTTTCTCGAGTTTGCTTGATTTGCAACCCAAGGAAGAAGGTCAACTCACCCATCATGCTCATCTCAAACTCCCTACTTGTGAACACAAGGTTAATATGTGCCCTTTGTAAGGTCTGAATGGCCAGAGGGGGGTGAATAGCCTAATTAAAAATCTACAAAAATATTTAGGCAAACACTATTAGTAAAACAAATGGCAAAGATTTTGCATTAGCCTAATAGTGTGTTGCAAGCCACCTATCCAACAACTCTACCTAATAATTCTATGTCACACAATCAACTGGAGCTAGAATCTAATGCGGAACAAATAATCTAACTCTAGCACAATTATGATATACAATTGATGTAAGAGAGTCAAGTATGTGCAAAAGGTAATCCTAGAGAACTAACCACAAATAGCAATACTAGGAATATATCAAAAGATCAATATATGAATGTTATTTCACAAATGAAATAGCTCAAAGTAAATAAGCTAGATAGAGGTGGTTTTTACCGAGCCTTTGGTTTCGCCTAGTAGAGAGCTAATCATCGGTGAAATCCACTTGTGAAGCCAATCACCAAAGATGTGAGTATGAAGACCAATCACTGAGATAGACACACAATCACAATAAGCACATGGGAGACAAAGATTTATCCCCAAGGTTCACGTGCTTGTCGGCCCGTTATATCCTCATTGTGTCGACCAACACTAGGTGACCCGGTGGCTAATTGGCACCATGCCAAGCTCACAAAGAGCACCACAAGAATCTACCACTAGTAAGGTAGCTCAATGACACGAGCAATCCACTAAGGATGCCTCTTGCCACTCTGATGAGGTGAGGCTCCAAAACCTCTCACAATCACGAACGGTGGTGGCCAAGAACAATCATTAATCTTGCCAACTCCACCTCAACGCCTCCAAGCCATCTAGGCACCGATAAATACCAAGAGTAACAAGAAACTCAAAGCCGATGCGAAGAACTAGTGCCACTAGAATGAACTCTTTCAAAACTTAGCACTAGATTACTCAATCTCACTAGCAAATAATCAAATCAACTCTAGAGATGAGTGGGGAGGCTTGGCTATGCTCAGAAGGATGCTTAGGGATCAAAATGTGCAAGAGAGAACTCAAGTGAGCCGGCCAAGCCACATATATAGGCCACTTAAGATGGCTAGCCATTAGGCTGAAATCGGGGGCATCGAACGTGCCAATGTGTGACCATCGAATGCTGCCCCAGCATCCGATGCTCCTGATGGAGCCACGTGTCCCCCTGCTATGAATTCAAGCCGCCCGATCCCAACAGTCATATTTCTTTGCGCCATGGTTAAAGTGACATCGGACGTGCCGATGCCAGGCATTAGATGCTTCGATGCCACTGCTCTTTTTAGCACTGATTAGCACCGCATCGGATGCTCCAGGATCCTCGCATTGGACGCTACACCCCAGCGTCTGATGACACACCGGAGAGGTTCTAGAGAGATCAGAATCACATCGGACGTGTCTGATGGATCCACATCGGACACAAGGCAGCGTCCGATGCTTCCTGACAAGCATACTCATGCCACGTCATCAACGTCGAACTCTGCAACAGTGTTTTCCCAGCATCCGTTGCCAGCGTCCGATGCTCCTTTAATAATAGATAGAAACTAGGGTTTGCCATCGGACGCTCAACCTACCGTCCAATGCCCCTCGGACCAGCGTCCAATGCCCCCTGAACACACCACTTCTCCTTCGAAAAACGCTGAATCCTATCTCGCAAGCTCGGCAAGAGGGAGAATGACTATACACTAGTTTCTCCCAATTCTACACAACACCTTTTCACCTCCTTTTGCAAATGTGCCAACACCACCAAGTGTACAACACCATGTGCATGTGTGTTAGCATTTTATCAATCCTTTTCCAAGGGTTTTGTTAGCCACTCACTAGGTCTATGGCATCAATATGTTAGAGAACTCCTAGTGGCACTTGAACACCGCATAAGTCGTGAATTGTCTCCTCTTAATAGTACGGCTATCTATCCTAAATATGATCACACTCACTAAGTGTCTTGATCACCGAAACAAAGAGCCTTATAGGTTATACCTTTGCCTTCGGGCCTCTATGCTCTATCTCTTTTCTTCTTCTTCCATTTTACCAAAGGTAGAACACTTGATCACTTCAATTGCATGTGGCCGTCACCATCCTCCATGGTTGCCATCTTGCTAGCTCCACCACTTGGCTTGGTCTCAACCCTTAATTATAAGCTACTTGTTGACGGTCCTTGTAGTCAATATTATACCATCAACTATGGCATGAATTAACATGAAATAAACCATAAAGCATAGTTGTAGTGTTTGATTCTAACAAGTTCCACGAGTTGTGTTGTTCTCAATCATCTAGCAGGTATATCCAATTTTACATAGAATAAAAGTATCTCAAATGATGATTTGAAGTGCACCATTGTGAAGAGCTCGTCGAGACAATCGAAACGGACATATGGTTTGCCCTATTTGGAGTCCGGAGTCAAAAGATATCAATCCCGCACCAAAACCAACACTAGAAGACTCTAGAAGACACGAGAAGGCGATTCACCGAAGGCGGGGCCCACCTATCTCAGGCGAGGCTGGCCGGCCAGTCCACTACAGAGTCCAATCGGGACCCGCTTCGACGGACGGCTTCCAACCGCCTTAGGGTTTGCATCTCAACCGTTGTTTAAGTCGGTTTGATCCAAGGGCTCACGTTCCACGCTCCGGGCTATAAAACCAGACCCAAACCCCCCCTGGGGAGGCATCTCCATCTTTATTATTCATCTCCACATCAGAAACTAGGGTTTCAATTAGAAGTAGAGGTCCCTCTAGATGAATCTCTTCTAGTTCATCTAGAATTAGATCTAGTTCTAGTTCTTCAAGTTCTAGTTCTTCTAGTTCTAGTTCAAGTTCTAGTTCTAGTTCTAGTTGTCTAGGTCATCTAGTTGTAATTAGAGATCAGATTAGAGAGAGAGGAGAAGGAGAGAGCTGAGGAGGAGCCAAAGCTGTCAGATCTTCCTCGACATTGTATTTGTGCAACATCTAGTTTGTCTTCAAGTAATCTCCAGGTTCTTCATTTACTATTTCCAAGTTTTATATTTAATTTCAGTTCTTGCTTTATTTCATTTACTGGATCTCCGCTCGTATCGAGTGCTCTAATTATTCTAGATAATTAGAGTAGTAGACGTTAGTGTAGACGTGGTGTCTAGACTAGGGTTTACCTGAGTTTGCACCCAGCCCCACGGATAGTTGTGGTAGCCCCAGGTGGTGATAGCCCTGACGGCCGACGTAGTCCACCACGTTCGGGTTGGTGTTTGCAGGACCGTAGTCGGAGCTTCCTAGCCCCTTTCTCATCCCTTTCTGTGGCTAGTGTTCTGATGTCCCAAAGTAAGTAAAGTATAGTGAGCCTTTAATTAGATAGACCTGCTTAGAAAACCCAAAATCTCTCTCTACCCATTTTATCATTCTTTTCTTGGACGTTCTTGATTCTTCTAGTACACTTCACGTTCCCTATGGAAATTGATACCCTAGAATACTCTTGGGTGAAAGCTGCATCGGTATCCATGCGCTTGCGGATTTTTCTGTGTGCGTTTAAAATACCCAACACTACACATGCTTAGCTATAGGATTAGACCAAATAGGTTTCATCAATTAACCAAAACTAAACTAGGGCTTTCACCCTTGTGGTTCTATCCTGAGTGATGAGTGATTGGTCAAAAGGCTCATCGGGAGGGGTGAGTGGAGACATGTGTTCTTAGCTGTGTTGTAGTGCAGGTGTGGAGCTCAGAGGAAGTGTTCGATGGCGAGGTGAAGGTCAAGTAGAGACATGTCGTGCCGACGGACCGGGAGCGGTGAAGAGCAGACGTGAGGCTTGGACCGACGGACCGGAGGGCCGGAGGACCAGCTGTGGTAGCTGAAACTTGGCTTCGACAAGCAAGAGCACATGGGGATGTGCGATGGCATCGACCAAGTCGAGAGGAAGAAGATGGCATTGTGGCACTTGGCGGGAGGTCGGACACGGGCTTGCATGGGAGACGCAGTGCCGACGGCCAAGTCAAGGAGGAAGGCGAAGGCATTGTGCTCGGCGTGTGGCTAGACATGCATCGACATCGGTGTCGATGGTCGGGACGTGAGACCCATGCTCCGTCTATGGCACGGGTTTGGTAGTTGAGCCTTGAAAAACTACCCTTGATGGTTTCCGAGTTTGGGCCTCAAAACTCGGGGTGGACAGTTTCTAGGTTTGGGCCTCAAAACCTGGGCTGACGGGTTTGCCGGTTTGGGCCTCAAAACCCGGCGGAGGTTCCTATGCGGAATGGGTCGACGCGTGGTGGCACCATGAGGCTTGCATCGAGGCGAAGCTAGCGGTGAGGAGGCGCAATGGTCGACATGACGGCACATGGCGGCATCCCGGAGCTTGCGTCGAGGCAAAGCGAAGGATGAGAGGGCGCGTGGCCATCGGATGAAGCCTAAACAAAGTTGGACTAGAATACCCCTAGGGTTAGCTAGTTTGCTCTTGTATCTAGGGCTAGAGGGGACTAATGTATTAGGACTATAAATAAGAGAGGCAGCCCCTCATCTCTCTCGATCGCAGAAGCATCCAAGCACTTGTCATTTTCATTAGCTGACTCTACATTTCTCTGTTAGGGTTTTCTTCCTCTAGTTGCTTGTGATACGCAGAGAAGACTCAATTCCTCTATGTACTTGATTCAAGGAAAAGGGACCATAATCCCTTTGTCTCCTCGTGGGAAAGACTTTCAGCAGAATCACTTGTCGATTTGTGCTTTCGTTCGTTGCGTTCTTCGTTGCTCCTCTTTTGATTTGATTTGAGATTTCTTATTCTGAGGAGTAACTTGCAAATCCGTTTGAACTAACTTCTAGAGCTTAGTGAGAGACATCTTTCTACCGAAGGGTTTTCTCCAATTCCTCACGAGCTAATAGATCGAGTGGATTTTGTGATTGGTTCATGTTCTTGCTCCCTTGCCTCGAATTTCTCTGATTCACCGATGTGCAGCTAGAAGAGAGCCATGATCTCATAGTACTAACTTGCTTTTGACTCCCCTCACCAAGTTTGAGCCCAAGTGCTTTCAATTTGAGGTAGATCGGGTCGAATCGGTGGACGAACAGTGCTGTTTCGGGGTGACCGAACGCTGGCTACAGGGTGACCGAACGCTAACCGGTGAGTCCGGTCGTTGAAGGTTGTGCAGTCCAGTTCGCACAGACCTGACCAAACGCACGCGACTGGATGCTGGCTTAGAGTCCGGTCAGTGAACAGTAAGGTTTTTGAGTGACTGGACACGCCTGTTGGTCTTTGACCGGACGCGTTGCTCGCACTGTTTATCGAGTTGGTGTGACCGGACACTGGCACTGTTCACGACCGGACGCTCCTTCTGCAGAGTCCGGTCACAAACAGTAAGGTTCCAGAGAGGTTTTCACCTGACCAAACGCGTCCGATCCTTGGTGACCGGACAAACCCTGAGTCCGGTCAGTGCTGTTTCTATACATTTTCGTCCGTAGTTTCTTCAGTGAGTTTCCGATCTGCGATCTAGTTTTTGCGGTGGGTTCCTTGACTAGTGTAGTGTCTTGTTGTGCTTCTTGGAAGCATCCACCCCACATCTAGGGTCGTGGACACTACCGAGTCTCAGTCTTGCTTTTGGGGTTGAATCTGGGACAGCGGCCATACATTTCTCGAAAAGAAATTTTAGGCTCTCATTCACCCCCCCTCTGTTCGTTTTTCGGTCTTTCACTACTCATAAGATCTGCAAACTTGGCAACAAGTGCATGAGAACAGTCACCAAAGATGATATCCACATAAATTTGGACTAAAAGGGTGTCATTGCCTTGCTTGAGGAGAAACAAAGTCATATCTACCGTCCCCATTTTAAAAACCTTATAGAGCAAAAAGGTTTTCAAACATTCATACCACGCTCTAGGGGCTTGTTTTAAACCATACAAAGCTTTTTGATGTTTATACATATGGTATGGAAACTTGGGACTCTCGAAACCAGGAGGTTGCCTAACATAGATCTCTTCCTCTATATATCCATCTAGGAAGGCATTCTTTGTGGCGAAACCGTCCTGATTATAAGAGCTCAAGTACCGTCTTAGTCAAATCCGTCTGACATCGACTCATACTTGAACCCATATAACCCCGGTAGTCCGAAAATCTCAAAGGATTTCTATCATCATACAACATACAGGATCGCATTGTTCAAGAATTACATTCACAAGGATACATCACAGATAAACGAAATCGGGTTTAAAACATCAGAGTACGAATTTAAAACCGGGTTATTACAATACCAAATCTTAAGTGCGGAAGCTTAAATAAGTTTGAACACGACCACCACACGTGTGGTCCAAATAAAACATTGTTTGATACATCAACCCAACACAACTCACTCCTCCTTTTTCAAGTAATGTGCCACTAGTTGTCTCAGGCCAGCAAAAAAAAGGGGAAGCTTCTGGACGACCCTGCCCTGGGCCTACTCTCATCACCTTCCACCGGGTAGAGGCAGTGCTTACAATAGCCATAGTAGACCTGGCCATCTGCAACAACGGGATAAACCCTGAGTACGGGAATGTACTCAGCTAGACTTACCCGTCTAACTGAAAATAAAGACACCAAGGAGTATGCAAGGCTTTTTCGGTGGAGCTGGGATCTTTAGTTGCGAAAAGCTCAAATTAAGATAAGGAGTATTAATGACATTGATGAGCTGTCAATTTTTAGACCTATCTCTTAAACTCTAGGTTTGCTCCTGAACCAATACACACTTGAGTCTAACAAGCAATAATATAACCATATCCAGTTGACTTATCCACATTTTAGTTGAACCTTTAAAACATCACATAGAGTTGTATCGTGGTGAAGCTTGCCATAGTTTCCAACTAACCGGGGGAGACGGTGACTCGAATCGAATTCCAAACCAGCTAGTGAAAGACCTTTAATACCAACCCACACTTTCCCCGTCGGGTCCATGCATTGGGTAACCGCTCGATGCTTGTTCGTGGTGGTAATCGTCGCGGCTCACAGCACGGATCACCCAATTGGAACTATACGATGGCCATTCCGAGGCAGATCGTGTTTCCATACTAGAGGGTGCGACACGGGTTGAGACCGGCCCGAACAGCGTCTAACCGGCTTTGGGGTCGATGATTACGACACTGACATATCCCTAAGTAAAAGGGCGCATTCAAAAATGAACGAGGGCCAACATCGATACAAACCTACACGATCCAACGAACGGACTGCCCCAAGTTTCCAAACTTGTGCGTTGCCTTCCAGTTGACCGTTTTTCACTACGACTCAGGTTCTTTTCCACGATAGCAAATATAGCCAACCGTGATCCGGTAAATACCCGTCAGGGGTATTGCGGGAACATCCTTAACTACTACTTTTATTAAGCAGACTAAGCAATTCTACATTATAAATAAGTAACAGGATAACAAGGCAGGTGTAAACAATAATCAAGGAATGGTAATGCAACAATTGGGATTCAATCAACTCCTATTCCTAATGCATCACAGTATAAAATACTCAATTAATTTAATTGTAAATACTGGGAGACTTAGAATACTCCGGGGCTTGCCTTGAGTGAAGACCGAGGCCTCGTGGGAGGGGCACTCGGGCAAGTTAGTGTCTGCCGCGGGGTCGACTTCCTCGGTTCTTGGCAGCTCCTGGATCTCCTGCTCGACGTTTTCTTCCGGTTCCTGGCTGGGCTCCGGGACTGTCGATCCTATTGCAATGTGGTGGATAATAATAAATAAATAAATAATATGCGATGCGGAATGTGGTGTTATGAAAAGCGACATTTCTTGCAAACCAACAAAACCAACTTGTTGAACCACTTTTGACATTGAGGTAAATTCTTATTTACTTCGCAAAACAAAATTGTTAATTTAATTATTTCTTATTTAATATTTCAAAAGAAACTCAGGATTGAACTGCAAGGGTATTTTTCTGATCTTAGAAAAATCTACAAAAATTCCAGAAGGCAATTAACACCTAGTGGACTTCACTGCACAATTTTCAGCAAGAGATAAAATACAGAACAGCGGCTACAAAAAGATGAAATATACTGCTCAAAAAGCGCTTTGAACTAACTCTTCACACAAAAAGTGTCAAATAGCAGATTTCATAATTTTTCTAGCTTCCTTTACTCATAAACATTCTACTGTAGAAAATTTACTGTCAGAGCATAAATATATCACCCTACACAAAAATAAACAAATCTATTCCAAAATAACCCCATTGCACCACAACCCTACTGGAAAAGGGTGCTAAACTCATTTTCACATTTTTCCCAGATTCTACTCCACAGTTCATACTTATCAAGAAGGTTCCATGAACAGAAACATTATATTACTTCCTACATGAATTTCTAAAGAAAAACACAGAAAAGTACATTTGTAGAGCAACTCCATATTTCTCCACACAACAACCTATGCTTAACATTTTTCTTAGCTTGGACATCACATGCAGAGACTGCACAAATTTTCCAACATTTTATTTTGACATATAGAACACCTTAACACTTATTCCAAGAAATCAGCCCAAAAGAACTTTAAATCATAACAGAAACTTTTTCTACATAAATAGTACCTCATACATTTTTCACATATACATAACATGATAAAGAACCTACACAAAATTTTCCATGAATTAACTCGACCAGAAAACACATATACTCATTTATCTCAACAAAAGCACATAAACTAAATTAAATAAAAACAGTAATATAAACTTTCACCAAAAATAATTTCATATTTTTTCATGATAGATCTACTCATAAACAAACTATCAAAACTGAAAGCACCTCATTTGGACTTTTAAATCATGCTACACAAAAATAACAAGCGTTTCTGGAAAAATAAAACAAAAAGGGAAAAACATTTGAATCTCTCGGCCGGGCTCCGTGGACTAGGTCTATAGACCGGGTGAGGCTGATGCGTGGGTCCGCGTGGTCAACGGGGCCCAGCAGTCAGTGAGAGCGGAGCAGGGGAATGGCTTTGACCGGGGGTTTCTCGCCGACGGTGAGGTCTCCGGCGGCGGGGTGGTGCTTGATGAGTTCACCTCGACTAGGCGCATCGGATGGTGGGGTTGGTTTGGCTTGCGCATGGCCGTAGCTCGCCGGCGGCGAGCAATGGCGGACGGCGGCGGCGGTGACGCACGACTACGTTGTTTCCGGCGGTCACTGGTGAAATTAACAAGGGCGTAAGCTTATGTGAACCCTAGGAAGGCTAATAGAGGAGTTGGTTCGGCCGGTGAAGCTCTGGTGGAGCTCGACCGTGTGCGTGGCCATGGCGGCGTCCATGGCGCTCGGTTGGGCCAGAGGGGGAGGCTAGAGGGCGGTAGGGTTGAGGCTAGGTGGTGTCCTCACCTTGCCTTGGCGTGGCGAAGCTCGTCGGTGAAGGAGGGACCCAGCGAAGACTCGGTTGACGCGGAACGGCAGTGAGCGCTCTCCGGCATCGGTGGCGACCGAAAAGAGGAAGACGGTGGTGCGGACGTGGTGGAGCTTGGCCGGCGTTTCTTCCGCGCGCACCGTGCGTGCGGGGCGAAGGCGAAGCTCGGTGCGAGACGGATTGGATGGAGGGACTTGGTGGTGGCTGGAACGGAGAGGGGAGTTTTTGCGGTGGCGTGCGGTGGCGAAGGTGGCGCTCGGGTCTGTTCGCGTGGAGAGAAGGGAGTGAGGGGATCGGGCGAGAGCAGGCGAAGGCAAGTGAAGTGAGGGAGCGAGCGGCGCTGCCGTTTTGTCCAGGCTCGGTCGGACCAGCGGCCGTGGCGGGGCCCGGCACGGCGAGCGGCGAGAGGCGGGCGCGGTTGGCAAGGCGGCTCGGCAGGCGAGGCGAGCGGAGAGTGGCCGGGGAAGATTGCTTGCGTGCCCGAGCGGGAGGTGATCGCGCGGTGAGAGGTGGGAGTGGATGCGCGGCAGAGAGGGGCCGCCACGTGGCGACTTGGCCAGCGTGCGGCGCGGCGCGGTCGGCTGACCGGCGCGCCGTGCGCGGCGAGCGCGCGGGAGCGGCGCGGGCGAGCGAGTGGGCCGGCGCGGGCGCTAGCTGGGCCAAGAAGGCCGGTTGGGCCGAAAGTGGGGCGCGGGAAAAAGGTTTGCCCTTTTTCTTTTCCAGAAATTTTCCAAACTTTGACCATTTAAAACAGTATCAAAAACTCCAAACTAGGTTTTGACCCAAAAATAAAAGTTGCTCAAAATAATTTTCTCTACAACTTTCATATAAGACACTTTTTCTAAAACTCATTTTCTCAACCTCCACATAACTAAAGCCAATTTTGAGACATAAATCATTTTGTTTATCTCATTTTTTTTATTTGATAAATACTTTGAACTAAATCAAAGTGTCAACATGAAAAGTACTAGACTCATTATTCTCTATTTTATAAAATTATTTGCCAAGTCAGAGAGTCACTCAAACAACCAAGTCCAAAAGAAACCAAAATCCAGATAAATAAATCAGAGACAAAAGCACTTTGATGCACATGAAATGATGCCATGCATTGCTTATGCATTTATTAGCTAAATGCAGTTTCTAATGCAGTGCTTGACACTAAGGTGTCACATTCTTGACATCCATTTGGTAAAGTTTGAATCTTTTTGAAGCAACAAAAGCTAAAAGGATCTCTGTATGGCCTCTAAGCGAGCTACAGGGGCAAAGGTCTCCACATAATATATACCCTCCTTCAACAAAAGCCTTGGGCCACTAACCTAGTACTGTAACTCACTACCATCCCATCCTCACCCTGTTTGTCCTCACTACCATCTCATTCTCACCCTGTTTGTTCTTGAAAACCCACTTGGTACCTATAGGGTGGCATTCTGGTGGGGGTAGAACTAGTGCCCAGTACTACAAAAAATGGTACAAAATCTCGTCAAACAAGAGAGAGTTGCAGCGAGGCAGTGTGGTAGTTACAATGCACGAAATCTCTCCTTGGAACCATTAGAGGAAGCTTTAGAGTTTTCAACTTGAGAATTGCTCCAACCACTGCTAAAGTAACAAGACAACCCCTGAGGTGTCTGAGTGCATACATTTGGTGCAATGATTCTCCATGCCATATCTAGTGTCCACTCATTTAAAAGGTGGATTTAAGGTTTACCGCTTCTCTATCAAGTCAATCCCACAAGGTTGGAGCGCTTGATCTCTATGCCAGTAAAACCAAAGAACCTATCTACCCCGCTCAAAAATGGAGCGACCGCACAATACTCTCGTGGTGCATCCACAGAGCCATAATCACCAAGCCATCTAGGAGGCACAACCTAGTAACAAGCAAATTTTCTTACCACCTAGTGTCACTGATCAATTGATGTCTCAAAGCACCACACTAGAAACTCTTCACCGCTCTACAAATTTTGCTTCACCTGCAAGAGAACTAGAGGGAAGATGAAAAGGGAGCACACCAACTATATATAACTCCCCAACGTGGCCAAAGAGTGTCCCCAAGCTGCCTACCTCTCTATTTTTAGAGAGGGCTCCAAAACTAGTCGTTATTTGCTCCGAACCCACGCTGCTGGACCATGGCCGACAGACAGCCCCTTGGGCGGTCAGACCGGCCGCCCTCAACGATCATAATAACGACTTTGCTAAACCAGCTCCAGTGAAAGGTCTGACCTAGTGAAAACATGATTTGGGGCTTGGCCTAGCAAAATCAGCTCAGTTCGGTTTCCAAAGCTGCAGGTTTAAACACTATACTGCCATCTCTCTGAAAAAGTAGCCTGGGCTGGTTTGGCTGCTACCCAACTGAGATCCCCAAACCGGCCTAGGCCGGTTTTCCATGTGACTCTGCTAATTTGGCCAATTTTAATTCAAAATCAAACCAAGTTTATCCCATTTTTGTTTGCACGTGTTTTCCAATCCATCTTCAACACTGATTTTATAGCATCAAGTCATCAATGTATGACATCCTATACTAATATGAATGTTGACAAACAGCACCAACCAAACTTGTCTTAGATCAAAAAAATTATACCTTGACCATGAATTTTCTTGATTTGAATAACATTGTTGCTTCTCTCATGCAAATGTGTGATACAGGTAAACATGCAAAATTCAAATATGTAAGAATCAGAAAACAGCTAGCATCCACAGAATGTAGTAGCAACCGGGAACTTCCATAGTTGCTCAACTAGGTCATGGCGGACCAACTGTCCAACTTGTGCATGATCAAAGTTGATTTGTCCATATAGAATCGAGAACCAGTATTGAGTGGCAGCAGAGTACAAGACCAAACAGAGCCTGAGCCTGGCTTGGTCTTGCTATTTTGATTGTAGAAAACATGACTCGTCATTTTTTATTGAATCAAAAATGATGAACCAGAATATGTCCTGTCACTTTTTGCTTAGTCAAGTAATAGGAGACGGCCCAGAACCATGTTCTACTAAACAGGCCTGTTTCAAACAGACTTGGGCCTGTTTGGTTGGTGACCGTAACTTGCCACGCCTGATCTTCGGCAAACTGTGGCTGCCACAGAAAGTGTGGCGAGCAAAATCGAAGCCACACTTGTGGCAAAGTTTGGCACGAAAATGAGTCTATGACGTGTGGGGCATGGTGCTAAGAAAGTGTGGCGTGCCATAGCTGTGGCAGTGAACCAAACGACTGCCAGAAAAACTGTGGCACGACGAATCTGTGGCGTGGCAAGGTCTGGTCACCAACCAAACAGACCCTTAGGATGTTTTGCTCTTTGTGCAAATTAATGTGCCGTTCTCAACGTCATCTTAGGCCTTGTTTAGATTCCCTCAAACTTTCAACTTTTTTCACTCTCTCCATCACATCAATATTTGGACTCATGCATGGAGCATTAAATATTGATAAAATAAATAACTAATTGCACAGATTAGTTATAAATCATGAGATAAATCTTTTAAGCCTAGTTAGCATATGATTGGATAATATTTGTCAAATACAAACGAAAGTGCTACACCAGCAAAGTTAGAATTTTTTTCAGCATCTAAGAGCAAGTTTAATAATTCAGCCTGCTGCTGGCTGTAAGGCTCTTTGCAGCCCACCTTTCAGCCCACTCATGCAATGGTTAAGCCTTTGTTATAGCTATATGACCTCACTTGTCTCTCTCACAAATTGCATTGGTTCTTGTGTCCAAGCGGGCTGTAAGCTTACAGCCCACTTCTCTCCTCTCTCTTTTCTTCTCTCCTCCACCTCAGCATTTAGCCTTCTTGCAGCCCACTATTATACTTACTCTAAACAAGGCGCTATAGTATATAGCACATCATTCCCCAATCTATGCACGGAACAGACTGTGCAGTCTGCAGGCTGCAGCGGTCCTGAATGGCTGCAACTTGTCTGTCGCGAGCGTGTGATAACAGCGCTGGCTGACGACTGACATGGATGAGCACAAATCTTCACTTCAGAGTTGCGGGATGATATGGATAAGAACAATTCTTCACTTCAGAGTTGAGTTGTAAACAATTTCAACACAGAATATTTTACTTGATTAATGGAACCATTCACAACCTGAAAACTGGCTGTTTGCCGAGTGTGTGACTATTTACTGAATGTATTCAATTGGACACTTGACAAACAACCACTTGCCGAGTGCTTGAAACTTAACACTCAGCAAATAAGCAACTCTATTTCCCTTTTGGTACTCCGATTTTTCTTTTTGATCTTCGGTTAAAATTATAACTAGTTTTTCTCCGTCATACTAAATCCAAATTTGATGTATTTTTCTAAAATTTTCTAAAATCTTGTTCTATCAATTTATTATGTTCTTATAGCTATTACTTGAGTTATCTTTTCTTGAGACTTTCAAAATATAAATTTCAAAAATGACAATTTCAAAGCATATTTTGGAGCAGTAAACTAATTTTAGTGAAAAGTTTTCAACTACAAAGATGTATAACTTCTTAAAATCTACAACTTTTATTTTTGTCGTTTCTCCATTTGACAAAGCGATAATAACGTTGTTCATAAAATCTACTTCTCTCATATAGTTTCATGAAACTTAAAGAGAGATATATAAGATTTATGAACAAAGTTAATACTACTATGTTAGATGAAAAAATGACCAAAATAAAAATTATTACACTACTTCGTAATTGAACACTTTTTAATTTTAATTAGTGTTGTCAACGAAAAGTACTTTTGAAGTTTCAAATTTGAAATTTGAATTTTTCAAATGACCTCCGATAGAGAAACAACCAAAATAAGAGTTGTAGATCACAATGAGTTATGAATTTTTGTAGTTAACAACTTTTTTATTTGAAATTATGTTGTCAACGAAAACTAACTTTGAATTTGCAAAATTTTGAAATTTGATTTTTTTTAAAAGTACCTTGGATGGGGACACAACCAAAGTGATAGTTGTAGATCTCAAAAAGTTACGAAACTTTGTAGTTGACAACTTTTTGATTTGAAATCATCTTATCAATGAAAATTACGTTTCAAATTCTCAAATTTAAAATTAAGATTTTGTACAAAACCTCAGATGGAGAAACCACCAAAATAAAAGTTGTAGATCTCAAAAAGTTATGAAACTTTGTAGTTGATACCTTTTTTATTTGAATTCGTTTATGGCCTCAAACTAGCAATTTTCACTATGGTACACGATGTTTACGGTATTCTATCTATGTTACACAATGTTCTATCTGTGCGCTTGCAGATAATCAGGAGTATGATTTAATACCACGTTTCTAGCGCCACTGTTAGTGATGACAACTTAACATTATGGTGACGCTAAGAGATGTTAATAAAGGCTTTCATGAATAACGAACGTGAAGAATGCAATCTTAAATTGCAAGTACATATGAAGCTTTTGAAACCCATTGGAGGTTTAAGTCATGATTTGAAAGGACCAGTCAACACAGGCGAGCAAGTTCAAGAATAGACGCCCTTTCACAATAGTCGATGTTCGGATACAATTATTAAGAACAATGTCTATTTAATGAGGAAAACAAGAATGTAACAAAATCCAAACCCTAACGAGTGTAATAGTGGCTAATTATAGTGTCTTGGGCGTGCAAACCCCTAAAAGGGCGCCTAATGAGCTCTAATATGACACACGACCTAACAGACCAATAGACGGTGTTGCAACACCCTCGTAGACTCTAGACACTAACTTGTTTCGATGAATCCTATTGACTCCAGATGAATTTTAACGTCAAACCAAAGTTATTGGTTAGTTTATGTAATTATATTTCCATGTGTATGTGGATCATCGTCAACAGAGTTTGTATGCATTTGGGGTGTCGATTTTTCCTAGGAATGCTCCTGGTATCCGAGATGTACTCTGACTTGAGTTGCACTGGGCCTCCACCATGACTTGGATGGGTTGGACACAAATGCGAGTTCACTTTGTCTCCTTGTCTTGTATCCAAACGAGTGATGTCCTCATCAAAAGGTAACACTCCTCGCAATGCAAGAAGAAACCTTATGGAGTGATTATGCTACCCACACACCTATTAACCATAACCCCACTTTGTTGGGATAACCATTCCATCTCTACTGCGACTCTCGAATTTTACTCACATAACCACAAGATCAGGAGCCGGTGGAATGGGGATTATTGTTTTTGTGGTAGTTAATCATATTTGCACCACTCTTTGCCTTTACTTCCTCTAATAGCTTCCAACTCACAAACTCTTCCCAATGCACTTCCTGCTTTGGGTATTGAGCCCATAATGGATTAGATCTATTCTTTACATACTTGTTGTTCAAGTCATATTTAAAATACCTAAATCTGTTGCCCATGATATACATTGCTCGATTATTGCCAGTGTTGGCAGTCCTTAATGACCACTTTTACTCACCAACTTTCTACCAAAAAGGAGGAATAAACATCATTTCATGCACACATACCTTTACTACTCACCTATTTCCACATGTATTGGAGAGTCATTGTTTTACAAGACACAAACACGAAAATGGTGGAAAAGGTGAAGAAATGCCCATTCCATCAAAGTGTATTTGAAGATACCTCATGAATCTAGATCAGCAACCTGCATAGCCTAGCTCTAAGCCTAGCCAGAGGCCCGCCAGAGGAAGGCGGTGGCAAGTGGACCCACCAAGGGTGCAGCTTCAGCCGCATCTCCCTGGCGCCACTCGGGTCCACCTCACTCTGGTGATTGCATGGCAGCATGCTGAGGCAGTTGCGTAGGGTTACCATTTTTATCTCCTGCAATCCATCATAACTCTAATATAAGTAGAGGGGTAGGGGAAGCCTCGCACACATACACACCATTCCTCAAGCAAGAGCTCTCCACCTTTCTACTTTATCTTTCATAGTTGTAGTAGTAGTGTTTGGAGCAAGGCTCACTTGTAAGAGAGAAGGAACACCAAGGCTTTGCTTGGTATGAATACAAGAAGTTCCTTTATATTCCTACACCCTTATCAGTATAGTCTTCTTCTAGAATTAGAGTATAGTTCTTCTGATATGATAATTATATATGTTCTAGTTCTTAGTTCTTATACCATTTTAATGATCTCTAGAACCTCTTGCTTCATTGTTCATACCTTGTTCTTAATTAGAAGTAGAACTATGTTGAGATGGTGTTTTGCCACGCCTTCGGGTGTCCCAAGTCTCTTACTTGTCGATCGATAGGGTCGTGGACCCGAGGGACTTGGGTAGTTTTTTAGCATGCTACCCGGATACATGGGGATGGGTAGATACAATTCCCTTTCCACGGTTGAAGGGTAGGCGGTAGGTAGTGACAGCCCTGTCCGTCCCTAGTAATCTCTCATGTTCGTCTGGGGTGTAGGAGTCTAAATCGCCTCTCAAGTTGCTGGCAGACCAGTACTTCAGAGGTCTCCTGATCCATCTCATACCTAGCTCTAGCTCTAACTCAAGTACATTGTATGATTATCTGTTATTCTTTTTTACATAGACTATATCTAGGATATGTCCGGACCCATGTAGACTATTCTTTATTCTTTATCTTCTATCTCTACCCCAAGAGCCTTGTTTGCTTGTGTGTGTCCACTATCCCAGATATCGTATTAACCCATGTCATGAGTAGTTGGTCTATTATGCAAGCATGCCATCTCATTCATGCACATACCAGAATCATTGCACTATGCCTTCCTTTGAGAACATATAAATGAATGATACTTATGAATACCCAAGAGTGAAATGCTACTATAGCAACTCTGTATGCTTACAGATCCTATTTTGTAAACACTATAGTTTTACCAGTTGCTCTGATGTCATTGCTAGAATTCTAACGGCGCCGATAACCAAATCGTGATTTCTAGTGATGACATGTAAAGCCACCACCGATGGTTCTTATGCAATTACTAGGTTTCTCATCTTGGTAGATGAAGTGCCAATGGGCATTTCTGGTGCCCTGCCGGATGTGAAAATACTAGTAATGACACTTAGAGTCACCACGACATTTCTGGTACTATTGTCAGAGATGGGCAAACACCCCATCCCTGGCGATGACGCTAAGAAATGCCAAAAAGCATTTCTAGCACTGTTGTCGTGGAAGGCACTAATATAATGAATCTAACATGGCATGATCATGATCATATTGTATGCTAGCCGATTGCTCATACAAGCTAATCTCTGTTGTTTTCTCCTGTTGTGGATGAAAACATGATAGTGTTGACTAGTTTCATCATGCCGAACAACTTTAACAACAATCCGGAGGCACTCCTAAGGAAGAACAGGTCTCACACCTCGATATTCTTTTGCTACTCTGCCAGCAAACAAACCCGTCGCCCCCATATTATCTGAACCAACTGACATGGCCGGAAAGACCCTCCACGAATTCTCTGTCTCTGTTGTTGCCAATGTACCCGCTGGGCCCAATGTCAATGTCATAGATAAGACCTTTGAACTCTGCAACAGTCTTATCACGATGGTGCAAGGAAAACTAGTTTCATGGTTTGCTGAGTGAGGACGCAACGCCTACCTTCAACACCTCCTTGAGCTATGAGGCACCATCGTCATAAGAGACGTTGCACTAGATGCTATCAGGCTCCATCTGTTTTCCTTTTCCCTTGTGAGGAAGGGGAAGCAGTGGTTTTACAAGGACAAGGAAGTTGTCAACACATGGACCAAGTGTTCCATGGTGTTCCTTGCAAAGTTATTCCCCATGGGCAAAACCAATGCCTTGAAGGGAAGAATCTCCACCTTTCCACACTGTAGGATTGAAAATTGGCTCATGCTCCAGAACTTCTATAATGGGTTAACACCCATGTCAAAGGGGCACATTGACATCACAGTTGGAGGTGCTTTCCTCTCCCTCACCATCGATGGAACTACGGCTCTCCTCGAGAAAATGGTGTCCAACCAAAGCTAGGGGATGAGAGATAACAAAAACAAAAGTCATGCATACCGTGGAGGAGGCGGATATGCTTGCCGCAAAAATAGATTTATTAATGAAAAGACTAGGCAAACGTGCCCAAGATAAGGAAACAACCACAAGAACACCGTCCAGGCCATGGACTCGCATATGACATAAGAGGTTTGTGGAGACATAGAACATTCAGAGGACGGCTGCCCCGAAACCCATGAAGATGCAGCGTACATCAACAACGGGTTCCGACAAGGCAACAATGGATGGAACAACTAGTTGAGTCCACCATTTCAAGCTAATGCAAATTTCAATTCGAACCAACCTACCTTGAAAGACTTAGTTTTAGGTCAACCTAAAATCAACGAGAATTTGACTAAAAAGCTGACCTACAATGATAAAAAACTTGCAAATTTAAATTCAAAAGTTTGGTCTATCTACCTCTGTCCAAAACTAGGTAAGTTTTAATAAAATGATTGAAAAACAATTAACACAAATAGCTGCTGCTATTCCTATATATCATTCGGGAAAAATCTCAAAGCAACCTGAGAATCCTCCCAACAATAATGCAGCCACATAATAACAGAGAAGAGTCCTGCCCCCTAGACCAAAAATGGTGAGTCCTCCATCAAAGGTAATTGGTAGTTATCTCATCACTCTTGCTCTCAAGTTCACATTTCACTTTGTCCACAAAATTTTGGTGCAAGAAACCTTTGCAAGATCATCATCAAGCTAGTGGTCAAATAAGCTTGGGGTTGTTTATTTCATTTTTCATTAACCCATCCCTCGAGTTTTCTTGGTTGCGTTGTTGTTTTCGCCACCATGCATTCTCTAGGTCAGAAGATTTCTGATGCAGTAAAGACGGTCACAGAATCGAGCCCATGTCATTTCCGTGGCAACTCAAGCATGCAGCACTCCACTAACCGCGAGGAAAGCCCAGTGTACGAAGAAGAAACTACACCAATAGGAAACCAAACAGAGCTGATTGGCATAGAGGGAGATGCAGCCTTCCTCAACCTTGAAGGAGATAGGGAGATGCAAGCATAGACCCTCATCAAGGATCGCGAGTTCATCCACACGCCGGCGTACGACCCCGAGATGGTAGGATGGGAGAAAATTCCTCCTATTTCGGAGGAAGTTTCTCGCCTACTCACCATCCAATTTTTATTCTCCTTGCAAGAAGATGAAAATGACAATACTTTTCATCTTTTCAAAGAAGAATATTTTATGTCATGGAAAGATCTCAGCTTGCACATTGGCTTTAATAAGAAATGCAATATTGAGCTAGATACTACTCTCAAAAATTGTAATCGTCATAAGTTTTGGGGAGAGATATCTGGACAATCTGTGTTGTTGGCAAGTTTTAACCTTACAATATATGCAAATTCATAATCTTTCTTTTAGGTTCATGCATCATTGGATTGCCATGTCTTTGTTCCCTAGCCAAGATATTCGCTATGTTTTCAATGATGAATTATGCTTGCTCTATGCTATTATTCATAAAATCAAAGTTGTACCTGAAATTACTAGGCATTGGTTGGAAACATTCAAGGTTTCCACCTCTATCTCATGTACATCCCTTGTTACTCGTATTGCCACCAAGGTTGGTGCGTTGGAAAATGAAGGTATCACCTACATCTCCATTCCACGCATCATCATTGGACGCGTTGCTGAAACAACAATATGACTACAACATGGCATACTAGCAGACGTAGAGATACAATTTCGAACAATAGGCCAAGAAGCTAGCTTAGGGGAGGACCCCTAGAGGTAACTTGTATCTGCATTCATGTTTACTTTTTTCAAAATTTATTTTTCCTTCATGCATATTTAATTTCAGCAATCAACTTGCATTTTAAAAAAAAATAATGATAAAATGAAAGTACCAAAAAAGTAAAAAATAAAAAATACCAAAAAAATATTTATTCCACTCCGGTATGTGTTATAAAATATGTTTAATCTCATCCTTGTTAAAATGATGAATAATGCTGTCTTATATTTTATTTGTGCCTAGTTTATAATTTAGTTTCCCCAAGGTTTGAGTTTATGGGCAAAAAATATCTCATCCTAAAAATTTGAATCTTGTGGGTTGCAAATGCTTAATTGTTGTCTAAGTACTTGCAAACTATGATTTGGCACTACTGCACGATGGGCCTTTAGCCCCAGTCCAAAATGGCCTTTAGCCCTGGGCATGGAGCCGGGGCTAAGGAATCGGGACTAAAGGCCCGACCTTTAGCTCCGGTTCCCCGCCCCGGGGCTAAAGGGGACCTTTAGCCCCGGTTGATAATACCAACCGGGACTAAAGAGAGACCTAATAATAATAATAATAATAATAATAATAATAATAATAATAATAATAATAATAATAATAATAATAATAATAATAATAATAATAATAAATAATAAAGAGGCAAAATTTCTTCACTGTTTTTGGTCTGGTCGTTTTCGTCTGGTCTACTTATATTGACCAACTAGGATTCTCGTAAGATTAGTGGACCGATATGAGACTAATAGGATGTTACTGATACCTATTCGTTTGTTTATCCCGCAAGGATATGATGAGCTCGGCCCAAAAAGAAAAGGCCCACAGTTCTTGACAGCTGGAATTTCGTCTCGGTCCGGTCCTCTTTGCAACGAAATCGGCCCGAACTTGAAGGCCCAGTCTCGGTAGCCCACGAGACCTCAGCGGCAGTAGAGCGGAGACGAGCGCTCGTTCAGTTTTGGTCTGGGCGTTAAGCACCACCTCACCAGCTGAAGACAGACGAGCCACGAGCTCACGCTATAAGAAGAGCGCCTCGTGCCCCGTTGCTCCATATTTACCTGGACGGGGTCGACGTGAGATCATTAAGGCTCGCGTACCACTGCCAAAATTAACAATTTAAACTTTGGTCTTTCTGCATTTATTTGTTTTCGGGATTTTCGGGATTGGGTCAACCTAAAAGATTTTTAGAGTCTCTTTCTTCTCCCGTTGCAACGCACGGGCATTTGTGCATGCTAAGTTTTTTTTCTTTTTTTTTGACAAGACTGCTGCATGCTAAGTTGAAGCCCACTTAGTTAAATACTCCCTCGGTTCCAAAATAAGTATCGTTTTCGTTTGCCGAGAAACAACTTTGACTAAATATATATTAAAAAATATTAATATTTATTGTACATAATTAGTATCTTTAGAAAGATCTTTAAATCTAGTTTTTTAACAAAATTATTTGGAGATACAAAGATAATGTGTATTTGCTACAAATCGAGTCAAACTTGTGACACGGAAACCGGAAACGACACTGAAATTGGAACAGAGGGAGTACCTCATAGTAGTTGTTGCGGTAGGAGACCGCTACCGCTGTTGCGGCCACTACCACGCCGGTATTTAGTAATATGATTAAAAGTAACGAACCACGTACAATATACATGTCCTGTCGCTTTTTACTTTAGTCACAAGTTGTAGAAGCGGCTGGTCTGAAATCATGCTCTATACGCGACTGTCCTGTTTCAAACTGTTTCAAACAGACAAGGCTAGCTGTTTTGCTGTTTTTTGTGCAAATTAAATGCCCAATTCCAAACAAAAAAAAAAAGGTGTGTTCCAGTTCTGAACGTCAACCTAGTACACCATTCGTGTTCTGAATGGCTGCAACTTGGAGCGTGTGATAAGACATGGATTTGAATTGAACAAATCTTTGCTTCAGAGTTGCGTCGTCGTTGACTAATGAAACCATATGCATTGACAACGAGGAAGAGATATGATCGTGGTTGTTTCGTTTTCCATGCATGCCCGGCCCTCGTCTGGCACTATATAAACCCCTGGTGTCAGGACACTTCTGGCAAGACAAGAGACGCCTCAACCCCAACTTCACCCCATATAGCAGCTAAGAACACGAAGCCGAGCGCGCGGCGGTTACAGGTTTGTCCTTTGAAATCTCTGATCCTTTTAGCAGGTATTTTGTGTTTGCTTACTCACCTAATAAGGCATGGTGGCACTATATAAAACCCTGGTGTCAGGACGATGGATCTGCACAGGAATGCATGGTCCAGTTGACGGTGCCTAATAAGGGCTTTCTATTTACTTACTCACCTACGGCACAAAAGCTCTGTGCTGCACAGGAATTGCATTATTGGTGATTGTATACCATACATACTGCATGCATGCATGCTCGTCATGAAAGTAAAATATATACACATGTACGTAGTAGTTAAGTAGTCTAGTGCATTGCCGAACATTGCATTGTCAGAACGTATCACTACATCTTTGGTCACGCAACACATTTGGTCCCAATTTAATTTATAATGATCGCACTTGTTGCAAGGTATATACCCAACGCGAGGTAGAATATGACTCCACCTTAGTCCAGTTTCAGTAGAGGTTTCATGACTCAATTTCCAATATATATTTATAACTCTTATATAAAACAAAAACTCACAAATTATTTTTCTTAAGATGCAAGCTATCCACCTCATTAGTTCACCTCACCGGTCTGCATTTATGGCCACACTAGCTATTTTCTCTCAACATGTAAGCTATTCATCTAATCAGTCTGCTATCGGATGCATTTATGACCAACTAGCATTTACAATTATGATCTATATGTCAGCAAGACACATCATCCACTAAGATACATTTAGTTATATATCCACATCAGTGTACCACATCATCCATAACATTAACTTATAATTGTTTATCTCTTGATATAAGTAAATTTATTTTAAATCATCAGCAATTTCCGTGGCAACACGCGGGCATTCCTCTAGTATCATAGAAACATTGGAGAAGTGTTTCATTCTTATAAAACTATCTCTACTCGCATGATCTCTTCGTCAATGAACAGTGACATACTATCATATTTAATGCCCATAAAACTCTCCTAAAACCCTATTGAAATTGGCGTTAGGGAAGCTTAGGCTAGTCTCAATGGATGTTTCAAGGGAATGTCATGCACATTAAACAGACTGTCATGTCAGCATTTGCATGAAATTGCATGAAATTGGGAGGAGAGAGAAGGAATTTGTTTCACCATGGTGAAACTATATAGCGGTGTTTCCAAAACATTGGAAAGTGTGTGAAACCTCCATTGAGAGTATTATTTCATTTCATCTACGTGCATGGAGGAAGGACATTGGTGGAAGAAAGGAGAGAGAGACAACGGTGGGCCCATAGAAGCTTTAAATAGTATGTGAAATTGTGCAATGAAACTATGCATTGAGGGAGAGAGTTGTTTCATATTAAAATTTCAAATCTTGGAAACTGTGAGATGAAACTAGCCATTGAGACTGGCCTTAGGGATAGCTAATGATGCCACCTTTTATGATTGTTGAACTTCGAGAATATTTTACCTATCATAATTCATAAGTATGTTGTCCAATCATATCTCTGCCTCTTTCACGGGAAAGTGCTGTGCTCGTGGATTGACTAGGCAAAATGCCCAAAATGTCAAAAAATGCTTGCATGCATGCATCATGTTATGTTGTGTAACAAACTATACAAAAAGGGTTAATTTGAGGTCCATCTCAGCTAAAAGTTCCATTTCAAGGATGTTGAAAAGTATTACCTATATATGTCATCGAAATAATCTTCCTATCTAAAAACCATCATATCATTTAACGTTATTATTTTATGTTTAGTGAGTGAAGCAGCAGGGAAATGGCATCGTCAACCCAATCTGAGATGAGTGAGGAAATCGCTGCCCAGCTTAGTTTGGAAGAGAAAGAAAGTTTAGATGAGATTATCAAGGAAGCTGAGAGCGACTTGGAGTCTCAGGAAGTTCTGGATCAATCCCTTGCCATTGTTGCCGAAAATGAAGACCTCGACAAGGACGCAGCTGCAAAATTTCCATTTTACACCGTGGCAGGCGTTTTTAAGAATCAAACAATATTAAAGAAACCCCTGAGTGTTATGGCTACGCACATATGGGCAGGACACATTATCAAAAACTTCCCCAACCCGCTTAAATTTCCTCAGCCTGGTACTTTCTTCATCTCAAATATATCCGACTTTGGTGTTGAGGCAGCTGTGGTGTACTTCGGATTAAACAAAAAGAAAAAAGCATGTGGATGGCTACTTGCTTTTGTCAACAACAAGGCTTATGGAATGAGGGTAAGTACATAATCATACATATTCCATCATGTCTGTCCCAAAATCATGCCATTTTATGATAATGTTTTTCACAAAATACAGTTTTTAAGAAAACATAGTACAAAAGAAACGGAAAAAAGTGAATGATAACTGAAAAGTAAGGCCATTTTGAAAGGGAGTTTCATTCTCACTTATTGGAGTGCTACATAAACATTTTTGAAGATATGCAAGATATTAAACAGAGAGAGATGATGAGTTTCATCTAAATGGAACCCCATGCATTTTAGAAACACCAAAAGTGAATATGTATCATAGAATTAAATGCAAATAGTGAATATGAAACACCAAAAGTGAAACTATGACTTTTAGAAAGTTGTTTGGTAATATAATTAAGTTCCAACCTTCAAATTATATAATTAAGTTTTATAAGCAATCATGCGTGCTTTCATAGTTTTCCCCTCTTTTTATAATTGATATTAACAATATTTCCTTATTACATTTTTGATCGGGACAGATTTATGGGGAGTGTGGAGCCAAAATTAAATTCATCCATATCGACTGGAACATTATTAGAGAGAAGTTGCATAAAGCTCCTAAGGATGTGAACACCCATGACGCTGCGACTGGAACCTCGCTCGTTGCCACAATTAGGCCTATCCGCCCTGGCAAAGCTGCTGTAGCTGCAATCTTCCGTGGTTAAACTACATACTTACTTACATATCAATAATGTACTAGATCCAGTGGATCAACTGTGCCTATCTATTGTGTGTCAGCCTACTATGTATGTGTGTGGTGTTGTTACTCTTGAGTTGTGTACTTGTTATGATCCAAGGGCAATCACTTGCTCTCCTGTAAGGACAAGCAACCTACTATCTAATAAATAAAATTGCCCTACTAAATAAAATTACATACATGGTGTACCTGAGTCCCCAATTTTGCACATGTAAAATTACATAGAGGGCAATAATCTTGCATGTTTCTCTATGTAGTTTTACAGGTACACACCTACTGTGCAGGGATGGGATAAACCCTTGGGCACGCACCTCTCGGTAGTAACCGCTGCTGGTGATTTGTAGATGCAGAGACATCCTCTGCGAGAAGATCGATGATTACTGGCAACAACAGCAAAGTATGCATTAGTTTCATAATGAACTTTATGAATGGTCCATCTTTTGTTGTTGAACCTGAGATCATTCCTTGCTTTCCCTAAGTACCAGGGAGAAGTGAAGAATTTCTGTATTCTGTGTGGTGGAGAATAGTGAGGCAGAATAGCAGCTATTGCTTCCTGCACACCATCTTGGTCCAAAATGGCACGTTTATAGGGACATGACCAAGGACACGCCAAGTTTTGATTTTAGGTGGCAGAGATTTGTTTCTCCAGATGTTTTTTATAAGTGCCTCTGGGAGTTAACCGTGAGAGATCTTGGACTTGGGTTTAAGTTTATAGGGACATGCTGGGCACTCAAGAGCTTGTAAGCTTCCTTGGTGGTACAAATTCCATGCTGAGCTGGTCAAGAAGGAAAAAATGACTACTGCATTTAATACGCACCGAAGCAAATTAGGCTTAACCTTGACATAGGCAATGAAAATAGGAACACATGCACATGCAGTTGTAGGGTACAAGTATGGATGATTTTTCCTGATGTGTAGGCAAGCTCTCCGTCAATTCATCGATGACGATGCTATTGTATCATATTGTCTTCTCACAATACATAACTGGGTTTAAGAAATCTATGTTGATCCCTCTCAACCTCATGTGTGTGCTTTCCATCCAACAAAACAACGTAGTTAGACACTCCGTTCGGCGGTGTAAAAAGCATTTAGTAATGAAACATACATATGGTGCACAAGCTCATGATAGGCATGTCAAGGGCGAACTTTGGCAAAATTGATACAATACGGCAAACTCGACCTACAATACACACCTTGGCCCATGTGCAAATTTATGTCCTTAAATGTTTCCTAGAACATGACACTGCTTTGTTGTTTGTACCAATCGTATACAGCTGCATCATCTTTGGTTGTAAGAGACATCTTCAGGAGCCAATAAATCAGACCTGCTTGAACTACCATACTCGTGGTGCCTCTTCTCACTATGCTAGAAATGCTTATTAGTGACGCGTCTAGACAGTTATTAGTGACGCAGAAAACACGCGTCACTAATTTTGCGTCTGTGATAGTATAAAATTAGTGACGCGTAAAGACGCGTCACTAATAACCCCTATTAGTGACGCGTATAAACAAGACACGTCACTAATAACCCCTATTAATAACCCCTATCAGCGACGCGTCCAGCCAATACGCGTCACTGATAACGGCTATCTGCGACGCGTCCACCAAAACGTGTCACTGATAACAGCTATCTGCGACGCGTCCAGCCAAGACGCGTCACTGATAACCTCTATCAGCGACGCGTCCAGCCGTGTCACTAATGTGGACCTTAACAGCGACACATTTTACCAATACGCGTCACTAATAATAATTTACAAAAAAACAAAAAAAATAAAAATCTCTACCCTGATCCTACGTCACACATATTACATCCATTTCAGGAGTCAAATTCTTTACAAAATTCTTTACAAACTCCAGATACAACTTATCTACAAAACATCTATTAGAAAAATTACATCCTAGAAGATTTCTAATCTAACAATAAATGAACATTACTAAGCTATAACTACATGATTTCTAACAGTACAAAAGCTGCAACTACATTGGATAGGGTTGTGCTTGAGATCCTGCAAAACCATTATAAACCAAAGTCCAAATTTAGAAGTGTCACCAACAAAGAATACTGTAACAAGCAATAAGGTTTGAAGCTAACAATATTCATAAAGGACAACATGAAATCAGTTAGATCTGCTACTGTCGTCGCTCACCTGAGTTAACAGCCAAGCTACTGATGTGTTGCTGCCCACCTGCTTTTGCCCAAGAACTGAAGCTTAATCTGCTACTATTTAAAACTGCAAGCAAAGAAAAGGTAGGACAAATAACTCAAATTATATGTGTAGTTTTATTTTAGACTTGAGAGCACTAGCTCACTCAGCTAAATAAAACAAAAATACAAAGAACAGATGACTCAAGCTGTTAGTAAGTCACATGGATTCAGGATACTGGCACGTAATGTTTATCTCAGAAATGTATCATCTCTTCACTCAAATTATTGTATACATTTATAGTTTCAAGTAGCAGTTATGTATCAACATAGGAATTCATATATGGGACACACTAGATAACTGCCGACAGATTTTGTACCTTCAAATCTGTCAAATTGTTTACCAATAGAATATTGACACGTTGTCTTGAAAAACTGACAGATACTGAAGCAAAAACTTGTCAGATTTAAATCACATATGTCAACGTTAAAATAAGATCCAGAACCCATTAATCTTGAAAGCTAGAGAAAATCAAATAATTGAACAAACCCAATGATCAGTCAACTGCACGCGTAGTTGAGGTTCAGAGAGGATATCCGTTGAGGTTCAGAGACAGGATATCCTTGGACGCTGACGGCTTGGCCACGCACAACATTCTGGGCCGCAACAACACCAACACTGCTGCGTGGTAGTCTCCCATTCTATTTAATAGGCAGTACCACATGGTGAAATAAGCAGAACAATTATTTGCAGGTGGTGAATCATATATCATGAAAATTGATGAGAGCAATCAATTTGCAGTAACAAGGATTAAAAGCTATCTGAGAGCAATAAAAAAACTTCACCTGAACTTGCTGTCAATTTGCAGTGATTAAACAGCTAGCTAGTGATTAAACAGCTAGCTAGTGATTAAACAAGGATTAAAAGCTATCTGAGAGCAATCAAAAAACACAGTAACACACCACTAATCCCATCCACCGAACTGCTGCTGGCAAACAAAAATTAGATGAGCAAAAACTTCACCTGAACTTACTGTCAATAAACTTGTTCCTCCTATTGAACTGCTACAGCTCCTATAAAACTGATAGTGCACTCTTAGGCTGACAAATGCAGACTAAATCTTAAAAAGATACTGAGAATTTGAAACAATGTATGTTGCATACTCTATCAGTCAATCTTTTAAAATTCTTTGGATAAGATATTGTACCTTCCACAGAAGGTGGACAAATGTTTGGAATGCACTCGTGCTGCTGCCTTCTTTTCTGCAAAAAGAAGATATTTACAAATAGCCACTATACACAGCTAAATGTTCTACTGGCACAAAACCTGGTGCCAGCATTTTGCTGGTATGATACATGTAAGAGAACACCTAAATACACTCAATGCATTAGGATAACTAAGAAACTATGGATTGACATTGCACATCAGGCTTAGTTTCGAAATAGTAACAGGCCATCATAAGAGTAAACAGGAGCCATAAAGCTAATATGTGGATTCTTCTCTGATAGTTAGAACATCGACACCTGCTGCTTGTCCAGTCGCAGAGTTTATGCAAAGGCAAAATAACTCAATTCGGTAAGAATCTACATGAGTTACATAAAACAACATCAAGGTGATTTTTCTCTAGTATGTAACTGTCGTTTTTGTTTTAATCAATGAAAAATTGGCTAAATTACCACAGAAGTATACTTGGAAAGAAACATTACTCCATATCTGAGAGGGAGATTGCGAGAGAGAAACAGTACACCTTATGCATATCTGGAGGGGACCAGGCGGCTGCACGGGCGTTGGGAGGCCTGAGGGTGAGGGCTGCGAAAAATGCCACATGCACCCCCAATCTGAACAAAAAAAATGGGAATTGATATTCACAGTCGCGAAATTCATACCACAAAATATCAATTATCAATTAACAGATAAAATGCCACACAATTATCTCTCCATGCAACTCCCATTAAAAACACATGCACCCCCACAAACACTCACAAACGTAGGTGCAGCAAACAATGAATGGATATATCATTTAAATATGACCAGTATGCAGGTTATGGCTGCACAAAGAGATTTTAAGCAAATATAGCAAAAAAAACTGCCAGAAGAACATAGCAATCTAGATGACAACTTACTTCTTCTTATCAATCTCAGGGACATCATGGTGAGACACACAACACAGAGAGAGGGAGAGAGAACACACACAAGACGAAACTGCTAACACAGGGTAATCTCTGTTGGTTTGATGCCTTACAATTTTTATCAACCGAGGACAGTTCAGGAGTGCAGAGTTGATTCCAGTGCTGCTGCAACCTGCTAGATGCCTTCGTGATGGACCAGTTTACATATTAAAAAGAATATGACGAAACTGCACATATTACAAATTTGAGATACGGTCAATAATGATGGCAGCAACTAACAACACAAGACGCGGCGCCAAACACAAATATGCCGGTAAGAAACACATCGTGGCGAGTGGTCTGAACCATAGGCACGACATCTGATCAGAACCATACGCATCGGGAGAGCGAGGGAGGAAGGAAAGAGTAAATCAAGACCAACCTAAGAAGGTGCATCTTGCGTAGGAGGCCTCCAAGGCTTCACACTTGGTGCTCTGCACAGATCCGATGGGAGAACAAACAGATCCATCATGGAGGTCCTGAATCCGGCCATGGAGTTGCAGGAGCTGTTGTAGGCGAGCTGCCCACAACGTAGCAAGAGAAGAGAGGGGAGGATGAGAGAAGCCAGCGCTCAGTTTAACAGGAAGAGTAGGGACAGACGTACGTGGCCTTGTGAGTGCTTCCCGTTGTAGATCCGGACACTAGGGTGCTGGGCGGAGCCGGAGCGGGCGCGATGGGGGCGGGTCGTCCGATCTGCTCACCCGCGCCTTCATAGCCGCGCGCCGCCGAGGGAGATGGAGGAAGGTCCGTGCCAGATCTGAGCAGAGAGGGCGTCACTGCGGAAGGCTCGCGCCCCTACCCGCACTACCGCCGGGCTAGGCCATTGCGAGGCCGCCGCCGCCGCTGCTCCTGATGCTGCTGCTGCCGCCGTCGCGAAACCCTAGCGCCGCAGCCGCCGCGACGTCCGCTCTCAGGGCCGCCGCCGCAGACGGATTCTCCTCGCGCCGCTAGGTTAGCGCTTCGCCGCTTGCGGTGCTCCGTGCGGGATCGTGGGATGGGGGTAGGGTTGCGGGTGGAAGACGTGGGGTGGGGCTGTGCGCCTATGTTAGGATGGGGGTGGGTTGTGCGCCTGTGTTTAGAAAACAAAAAATATATTAAGATTGGTGTCAGTTATCTGTGACGTGGCTTAAGAAAACGAGTCACAGATGTGTGTATATATCAGTGACGCGTCTAGAAACACATGTCACATTTTTTATCTGTGACGCGTGTTATGATCAACTATTAGTGACTCGTCTTGGGAACACACGTCACAAAGACTTATCTGTGACCCATATTATTAACCCGCGTCACTAATAAGTCGATCTATCAGTGACGCGCCTCAGCAACATGCGTCACAATTTTTATCAGTGACGCGTGTTCCGTTCAAGAGTCACTAATACCGTGTTATTAGTGACGCGTCTTGGTCCCGGGGCATGGCCAACAGCTAATCAGTGACACGTTTTAAGAACACGCGTCACTAATAGCTTATCTGTGACACGTGTTATTTCTGAGTCACAAATCGAGACGTCACTGATAAGCTTTTCTGGCATAGTGTCTCTTCCCGTCCATGCTGAAAATAAATATACAAGGTTTTCCTCTATCATGTTGTTTTCTCGCAAAAAATAGGATTGTGTACTCATTTCATTTTTCCTAGATTCACCATACAAGCCCTTTTTTGGGGCATTTTGGTTTATCCTTAGATGATTGAGTTTTACACCTAGTAGATGATTCAATCTTGCGAGTCTTGGGTTGTGGCAGTGTTTGGGGACTTGGCTCTCTTTGAGATGACAGAGGAGGAGTTCCTTCCCCTTCAGTGATAGACATCGTTGTTGGATTTCAAATTTGAGCCAAAGTATATGTAGTGCTTGCACCACAACACAAATATACTTGACCAAGTGGACCAAGCACGCAGGGCTGACACTGGCATGTCACTAAAAAGTATGGCCCAAGCACGACCCGACCCAAGGGCCATCGTGCATGTGCTTGGCACAGCACAGTGATAGTGTCGTGCCTGGGCCACAAGTTCAGCCTATAGTGCTAGCACAGACAGGGTACGGTTAATGGGCTAGCACTATGCTGGCCTCGTATATCCTAGCCGTTGGATGTTCTTAGGAAAAACAAAGTCATTGAATGTTCCCAGCCGGCACAATACAACACAACACAACACGACCGAGTCACCATAGGACTGTGCCATGGCTGATGGCTGGGCATGGTGGCACTATCTTTCATGACATGGCTAAGTTGGCATGTTGCATAGTGTCATGTCGAGCTGTGTTGCCATCCCTTGTCATGCCCATGCCAGTGCCATGTCGTGTGGCCCGGTTGGCCATGTATGACCACAAAACAACCATTGTTCTCTGCGATTGTCTCCTTATCCTCCTCCACGAAGATAACAAACTCAATTGTATGATACCTTCTCTTAACTAGTGTGTCTATGGTAATCTTGGTGTACCCGTCAAGCAATGGATGATAGTGGAACATAACCCTTTCGCCAGTAGGATGAGCCTGACCTATGATCACATTGTGTCTTAAACAATTTGTTCTCCATGTATAGCTTGAAAGGTGCTAGCTCTATAATCTGATCTATAAATGGATTTTAAATAGAAAGTAGTGTGCTTCTATAGCTACTCCATATATACCCAATCCGGGCTCATGAGTTCCTGGCCAGAGTCCGTTGTTGCTAGAGGACATTTGGATAATGTTTCCTCAAACTCTGCACGTAAGTGGTTCTGGCCTTTGGTTACTTCTTGTCCAATTGTTGCCACCATAAGTTCTCATTCCATCTATTTTTGTGCATTTCTCCTTGAATGAGTTATGTAAGTGGTTGTGGGGGATACACCCCTAGGTACCACAAGAGCGTAGAAGATATGGACTTCTATAAATATTGTCATCCAAATATAATACCTATCATATAGCCAACTAGGATACTTTCCTTTTAACCCTACCCCTCCAGAGTATAGAAGAAGGGCCAGGGTCTCCTATAGTCAGCATCAAAACACAAACCCTAGGCTTAGCCTAGAATCAATACAATCCATCAGAACATACGACATAAGGTATTACATCATATTGACGACCTGAAGCTATTAAATCTTGTGTCTTCGTGCTTGTATTATATTACTATCCGGTTCCTGATTATTCGCACCTCTACCAATTAATCTACCATCATGGGTATACCCCTCGGTGGATTGCCCATAATATTTTGTCGACAGTGGTGAAATGATCTAGGAAGGCATGCACCCATGGAATGAGTTAGCCCACCATGTGTGACAAGTATGCTATTTGTTTCCTAGTGCCTGATTCAGCTCATCATTCTCCATTTTAGACCTAAAAACACCCTAAGTAACTTCCTCATGGACTGCATGAACCTTTTGGGTTAGGACATGATGCAACGTTATAAAAAGATAGGGAGCCATTTGTGTGGAAGGTGATGTAGACGTAGCTTTCTTTTGATAGGTATGCAAGATTCAATTGGTGAAGACTCAACATTCATGATCTAGGCTTTGAACCAAGTTTGATTTGGATCCCCACGATTGTTACATCATAGCTATGTTGGCTATCAACCATGCACAATGCGCTCGACCTTGCCTAGAAGGCTTTCATGCAAGCGAATCAAACACATGAAAGAACATGGAGAATGCAATCTGAAATTGCAAGTATATATGAAGCTTTTGAAACTGATATGGGTTCAAGTCATGACTTGAAAGGACTAGTCAACACAAGCAAAGAAGATCAAGAACAGGGCCCTGGTTCACAATAGTCAATGTTGGGATACAGTTACTAAGAACAATGTCTATTTAATGAGGAAAACAAGAATGTAACAAAACCCAAACCACTTTTAATGAACAATGTCCTTAATGACCACTTTTACTCGCCAACTTTCTGCCGAAATGGAGGAATAAACATCATTTCATGCACATATACCTTTACTACTGACTTATTTCCACATGTATTTGAAGAATCATTGTTTTACATGACACAAACATGAAAACCATTGGAAAAGATGAAGAAATGCGCTTTCTAGCAAAGCGTATTTGAAGACAATAAAAAAAGGCCCATGTACCTTGCGAATCTAGGTCGGCAACCTGCACAGCCTAGCTCCACGCCCAGCTAGAGGCATGCTAGAGGAAGTCAGTGGAAAGTGGACCCACCAGGGGTGCAGCTACGGCCGCATCGCCCCTAGCACCAATCGGGCCCACCTCGCTTATTTGGTAGTTGCATGGCGGCATGCTAAGGCGGTTGCCCAGGGTTACCATGTTTACCTCCTCCAATCCATCATAGCTCTAGTATAAGTAGAGGGGTAGGGGGAGGCTCTCACACATACACTCCATTCCTCGAGCAAGAGCTCTCCACCTTTGTACTTTATCTTTCATAGTTGTAGTAGTAGTGTTTGGAGCAAGGCCCACTTGTAATAGAGAAGGAACATCAAGGCTTTGCTTAGTACGAATACAAGAAGTTCCTTTATGTTCTTACCCTCTACTTATCCACATATAGTCTCTTCTAGAATTAGAGTATAGTTTCTTCTGATATGATCATTATATATGTTCTAGTTCTTAGTTCTTATATAATCATCATGATCTCTAGAACCTCTTGCTTCATCGTTCATCACTACTACAGAAATGAATTTGCTTAGCATTGTCCTTTTGTCCTCCGTGGTGGACATTTTTTTTGCCCACTACGGTAAATCCCATGATTTACCGCAGTGGGCACATTTTATTTACCATGGCAGGCAAAGGTGTCCACCACGGTAAATTAATTTACCACAGTGGGCATCTTAAGATGTCCGCCGTGGAAAATGCCCTATTTTCTGCAATAGACGTCTTAAGATGTCCGCTGTGGTAAATCGATTTACCGCAACGAGCATCTTAAGGCGTCCGCTGTGAAAAATAGGGAATTTTCCACAGCGGGCGTCTTAAGATGTCGGCTACGATAAATCGATTTACAGCAGCGGACCTCTTAAGACGTCCGCTGCAGAAAATATCCTATTTTCCATAGCGGACGTCCATTGCACTAAGTCGATTTACCGTAGCGGGCCTAAAGATGTTCGCCATGAAAAATAATAGCCAATTTTCAAATCATATTTTGAAGCAGTAAATTAATTCGAATGAAAAAATTTCAACTATAAAGTTGTTTAACTTATCAAGATGAAAAAAATTTATGTTGGTGATTTCTTCATTTGACAAACTGAAAATGAATTTATTCACAAATATTATATATCTCTCCGGTAGTTTACGAAATTACAATAGTGATATATAAGATTTGTGAATAATGATAGAACCACAATGTCAGATGCACAAATGGTCGAACAACCAAAATAAACTTTGTAGATATAGAGAAGTTATAAAAGTTTATAGTTGACAACTTTTCAATTTAAAGTCTTCTTGTCATGCAAAACTGTGTCTGGATTCAAAAATTTTAAAATTTAAATTTTTCAAAATACCCCAGATGGAGAAATGACCAAAATAAAAGTTGTATATCTCATAACTTTTAAATTTGAAATCATCTTGTCATCAAAAACTATGTTTGAAATTCTCAATTTTGAAATTCCAATTTTGTAAACGACCTTGGATGGAGAAAGTTCCTAAATAAAAAGTGTAGATTTTGAAAAGTTATGAAACTTTGTAGTTGACAACTTTATGATTTAAATTTGTTTAGAGCGTCAAACAAGCAATTTACACATAATTTAGTATAATATGAGTGAAACTGAAATGGATACACAAATGATAAAAGGGTGGAGTACTAGTGGAGGTTACACTGCGTGCAGGAGAGGTCACTCGTTTGAATCTTGGTTGATGCAAAGTGCGAAAAAATCATAAAAAAACTACAAAAAATCATGAAAATGTTGTAGAAGTAGATCGGAGGTGTAGATGGCTGATGAGATTTTTCCTCAATTAAAAATAATAATTTCCCTAATTTTTTCGGATTTTTTCGGCATGGTTAAAAAAATTTCTCTGTTTACTGCAGTGGACTATCTAAGCCGCCCGCTGTGGTAAATAGATTTACTACAGCGGGCTCCTTAAGCTACCCACTGCGGTAAATAGATTTACCACAGCGGACGAAGGCGCCCGCTGCGGTAAACCCAAATCGCCCACCACGTTTAATCATTGTGGCGTAGTGCATGCCTTGTTCTTGATTAGAAGTAGAACTAGGTTGAGATGGTGTTTTTCCATGCCTTCAGGTGTGCCCATGTCTCTTACCTGTCAATTCGTAGGGTCGTGGACCTAAGGGACTTAGGTAGTTTCTACACATGCGGACATGGTTGCCAGATACACGGGGACAGGTAGATAAATTTCCCTTTCTATGGTTGAAGGGTAGGTGGGGTGGTGACAGTCCTGTCCGTTTGTAACATCCCAAAAATTGCATCACTTTGAAATAGGTAATATGATTTAATTTATACATTTTATGTGTCGCATGAAACCTAGGCAATAAATAATATTTACAAAAGCTAAAATAAATCGCAGGCCAAAGATCATGTTGATGAATACATGCTGGTGTATATTTTATTTTTGTGATGAGTGATTTTTGTTCCAAATTTATTTGAATTCAAATTGGGTTTAAAATAGTTTTGAAATCCCATTTCTGGAAAATGGAAAACTATTTTCCTTCTCTCCCTCTCCCTTTCTTCTCTTTTGGCCCGAGCCAGCCGGCCGGCCCGCTCCTTCTGGCCCAGTCGGCCATCGGCGCCCTCTCCTTTCCCACCCCCCCCGGCGGCCTGCCTCTCCTCCCCCCTCCTTCGCCGCGTGGGCCGACCGCGCGGCCCAACTTGGCGCCTGCAGTGCAGCGCGCAACAGCTTCTCCGTCGCTGACGCCTCGCCCCGGCGTGTCAGCGGCGCCTGTCCTCCCCCGCAGTCGCTGACGCCGTGTCCCCACTTGTCAGCGCCCTCCCTCTCCTCTATTCGCATCCATGCCGGACTCCAGCTCGAGCCCGATGCCGACCTGGGCACGCGCCCTTGCTTGCCAAATCGGCCGAGCCAACCATCTAATAAAACTCCTGAGAGCCCGCCGCCTCTCCTCACGTGAAAATCCCTCGCTCTCGTGCCCTAAACAGCCGACACTGAGAGCTCCGCCTGCTGCCGAGGATCCGCCGCCGCCGTTTTCGTCGGTTCGTCGTTTGCTGTCGCTCCCAGGTGCCCTTTGAGCTCCGTGGTGGTTTCCTGGAGCCTCTGATGTGTTTTTCCCTCTTTTTCCCCCTCGTTTTGGCGCCCTAATTGCTCGTCGTCACTTGCAAAGCTCCGCCGCCCGCCTCGTCAAGCCTTTCGTCCGCCCTGAGTCACCTCGCACTCCATCTTCGCGACAGGTGAGACCCCCTCGAGCTCCTGGACCGATTGGTACCCTCCCCGCTGTCTCTACTGCTTTTAAGCGCAAGACCGTTTAGCGCCGCCTGTCTCCGGTGATGTCGCCGCCGTGTCCTTCCTCCGTTCCGGCCGCAGCGCCGCCCTGCACCGCCGGTTTAAATCCCGAATGCCCATCTCCGATCCGACGTCCCAGATAGCCCCGTAACCCTTCGGTGCCCGTTTTGCTAAAGAGACCCTCAAGAAAATTGAATCAAACCCGCGATCCAGAGGGCACTGTACACTGAGTCTTCATATTGTTCCGTATAAGCCCCTGTGATTTCATCTAATTGAGGCGCAGTCCAAGCAAATCTGCAATTTTGGTTTAAATTTATTTTAAATTCAAATTCAGTTTCATTTATTTACAGTATTGCCACCAGTTTAAAATGCTTATAACTTCTACGTTTTTAGTCCGTTCTAGTTGCGTTAGTTTTGTTTTGAAAAGATCTATCTGTCTGTATGAAAATATCTACTGTTTTCTGTATTTAAAAATTGAGTTAGGTTTAATCTTCTAATTAAGGTTCCGTAACTTGTTTAGCTCATAACTTTTGCGTTATAATTCCATTTTTTGTGATCTTAGCGTCTATGTGATCGTGGTAGACCATAGTTTCTGTTTTCAAACTTTTTATATTATTTTCTTGCTGTTGGTGTAATGTTCTAATAATAGCTTGTTTGCTTTGCATGATTGTTGTCCGGATGTTTGTGTGATGATGTGGTAATCGAGTATAGACGGTGAGACATACGTCGGTGACTAGGAGCCCTTCTTCGACAACTCAGAGCATCAAGAGTTCACTGCGTCAGGCAAGTATAGCATGGGATCCTCCTTGATGTCCTATTCACCATAAATCATCTAAAATTCATATACATGTGTCTAATTTTGAATACCTATCTAGTTTATCCTAGGTGTTGACCCGTTACCTTGTTTAACCTTTAGGATGCTATGCATATGGGTAGTTTTGCTAGAGCTTTACTTAAACCAAACATGATCTAATAACGGTGAATAAAACTTGATCTTTTTAGCAACATGGTTTAGGATCTTCTGTCAGCAAAAGCTGGGACATACAGTGCAACCATGGGAGTTATATGGCTCTGACCTTAGCCCAGTATAAGGACCTTTTCTAGCTTGTTAGTGGTTACCCGAAAGGGCGCATAAGGCGCTTGACGAGCTGGATTTAGGGCGGCTTCTTTCCCCTTGCCTGCGTTGCCGCAAGGTTGAGAGACCCTTCTTCCCCTTGCCTTAAGACCTAGCGGCCCTAACTTGTTAGACGAACCTTTGAAAGGCTTCGAGATGTATCCTGCCTACTCACCTTGGAAGTGTTATGGGAGTAATTAACCCGGGCATCTGGATATCATCACTCATGGGTAAAGTGTACACACACTGCAGAGTTTTAATAAACTGATATATCAGCCGTGCTCACGGACACGAGCGACCTGGAAAACTCACAGATTACTTGTTGTTTATTTATGTTGCTCATGTTGATTACCTTATTTCTATGCTTTAGTTATTATGATCATGTGGTTTGGGTTTAAGCATTCATATATGTTCACCTTAATGTTAAAATGTTGCCAATTAAAAGCTATTGCAGTTAAACCGTGTCAGCCTTAATTGATTGAGCCTCATGAACCCCATGTTACACTTGTTAAGTACGAGATGTACTTATGCTTGTTTATTTCTTTCTAGTTGGATAAAAATCTCGGATGGGTAACAGATTGTTATGGTAATGATGACTTCCCTGAAGAGTTCTAGTCTTGCTGTCAACCAGTCATCTTCCCTGTGGTGAAGCTATTGCGAGAGTTATCTTATTTATCCGCTGCTATGTAAAGACTTTGAATAATGTTCGTTATGTAATAAACATATGTGATGGTACTCCTTAATTTGTGGATTATGTGTGTGATTGATCTCTGGGCACACATGAGTTATTGCATTTAATTTTGTTCTTAAAATTGGGTGTGACAAATTGGTATCAGAGCTATGTGGACTGTAGGACGCAAGCCTAGTTAGTTTATTGTCGTTTTAGTGGTCTTTGCTTCTCTTTCTTGCTATTTATCTTAGCCTTGTTAATTTATCATATTATATGCTCTTCTTCACTTGCTCTATTATATAAAAATATTGATTCTACTCTAACTGTCTCTTGGTCTACTCCATAGATGGCTAGTCGGACCGCCCGCAAGAGTGTCGGAGGTCGTATGAGGTCAGGCCTGAGGGCAGGCAACCCCATTCCACAAGCACCGCAAGCACCCCAGGAGCCAGCACAGCAAGAGGTAGCACCGTAAGAGCCAACACTGCAAGATCAGGCGCCTCAAGATCTAGAACCACAAGAGCCGGCACCGCCAGTGCCAACACCTCAAGAGCCGGCACCACCAGCACCCGTACCACAAGCCCCAGCTCAGCAAGCACCAGTGCCTCCCGCGTCAGTGCCCCCAGAAGTGCTGGAGGTTGAAGACAATAAAGAGCCTATGATAGGATGGATTGTGGACTCTGGGTACCTCGTCGGAGCGCCCCCAGCTCCCTAGTGTCCCACACATCACAGGCTGATGGGACTTCTTGATGCCTACTACCCAGACCAGAACATAATTGTGCAGTACACCCACTGGAGGTACAGGCATCCCCTGGAGAAGACCTACTGGAAGGCGAGGATGACCGTCGCCATCCGAGAGCAAGAGAGTGGCCTTCACCTGCATGACATGGTGATAGCCCACAAGGCTCGTCGGTCCACCCTAGCGTCAGCCTTGGAAGCCGTGGCGGTTGAAGCCTACAAGGCGTTCCGGGGTCATCGCATTGAAGACATGAGGGATGATCCATATTGGTACTTGCCCTACTGGAACAATGATATGAGGGAGGCCATGGTAGAAGACCCACATGCAACTCCAACCGTGAAGGCTACGCGAGACTTTCTCCTTGATAGGGAAAGGTCTAACGCGGACTTGGAAAAGATGGTGATATCCCTAGGGAAGGACCTCAAGAGGTTCTATAACACCATAGATGAGCTCCGGGAGCAACTTGACCTTCTTCCTATGTACAAGAGGCTTCGTGGTCCGCTCTATAAATAGGCTTAGGTCACCCTTTATGTAATAAGACGATAGTAGTAAACGTTATGTCGAGTCTAGTTAAATTTTGTGTTAGTGTGCTTCTTTTTGTGTGAGTTGAACTATTATTATGCTTATGTGTGATTTGGTTCTTTGAAATTTGTGTTGAGATATTGTAGGCTTGTCTACAAATCTCATAGTTATGCATAACGTTTATGAATAATAAGTGGGTTCGTTATATCTTGTCCTATGCTGTTTTCTGGAGCAACCTGTAATCTTTCTGTTATATCTCAAGTTCTGTTCGTGCAACATGGCTGAAAATTTTATGGTGGAAAATGGACTTCAATATCTAACCAATTCCTCTGGAATCACCTCAATAGCTGTTACGGTTTGTGAGATATGACTGTTACAAGTTAGAGTTTCTGCGCAGTTCTGAACTCTGGACAGTTTCGTTTGTTCTCTGTTTTTGACTAATTTAACGACAGAATCTGGGAAAGTCACTTAAATAAAAGTTGTATATAATTTCGTCATCTTTCCAACCGTGTATGGAACTCCCTGTTTGAAAATTTGTAACTCGAGTTATGACTGTTTTACTGTACTGCTGTTACTGGATCTCGCCCATAAATTTTCAGATCTCCTGTTTCTTCTCGTGTAAGTGATCTTTTCTTGAAAAGTTCGCTAACCGTGGTCATTGTTTGGAAACACAGATGGCTGCCAGAGGAGGTGGAGTTGGAGGTGGACATGGACGTGTCCGTGGTCGTGGAGCACCTGTAAACCCACCACCACCACCACCACCCCCAGTGGACATTCAGCAGTTGATGGGCATCCAGGCCCAATTCATGCAAACCATGATGCAACATCTGCAGAACCAGCCAGTTGGAGGGGCACAACCGATGCAAGTGAGGGACAAGAGGGGTGAGTTTCTGAAGGGTCACCAGTTAGTGTTCTCTCATGCTGCTGATCCCCTGGAGGCTGATGACTGGCTTCGTGCTATTGAACGCCAGCTCACCATCGCACAGTGCAATGACCAGGAGAAGGTGTTCTATGCTTCTGGTCAGTTGCAAGGAGCTGCTCTGGATTGGTGGGAGTCATTTCAGTTCGGTCGAGCCAACAATGCCCCACCCGTCACCTTTGATGAATTCAAGACCAACTTTAAAGCATACCACATCCCTGCTGGTTTGATTGAGTTGAAGCAGGAAGAATTCAGATCTCTGCGCCAAGGGGCCATAACCGTTGCTGAGTACCGTGACAAGTTTGCTCAGTTGTCACGTTATGCCCCCACTGATATTGCTCAGGACGCCGACAAGCAGCGTCGCTTCCTCAAGGGTCTGAATGATGGACTGGCGCTTCAGGTGATGTCCAATGAGTATGCCAGCTACTAGACCTTAGTCAACCGTGCTATAGTGGTTGACAACAAGCACAAAGGGATGGAGGCTAAAAAGAGGAAGCTCCAAGGTCAGTTCTCTGGTAGTAACAACCGTCCTCATCCCAACTTCGCACCGGGCAACCAACAGAGGTACCAGGGACCTACTACTCAGTTGAACCGCAACCAGGGACAGCAACGTTCGCCATACCCGCAACAGCAGCAGAACAATAATCAGGCCCATCGCCAAGGCACCCCCAATAATGCTCCCATGAAGAATAGTGCACCCAACACCCCCGCCAAGAATAGAGCACCCAATGCCTGTTACTGTTGTGGTGATCCAAGTCACTTTGCCAACCGCTGTCCGAAGAGGCAAGATCAGCTCCCACCTCAAAATAATGGGCAGAAAGGAAGGCAGCAAGCACACCCTAATACGGGCAAGGTGAATCACGTGTCCGCAGAGACCGAGCAGGAAGCGCCAGAAGTCATGCTTGGTATGTTCAACATCAGCTCCATCCCCGCTACAGTTCTTTTCGATTCTGGTGCATCGCATACTTTCATATCACATACATTTGTTAGAATGCATAATCTACCTATTAGCCTCATGAAAACCCCCATAATGGTTACCTCACCGGGTGGAGGTTTGCAAGCTACACTTCAGTGTATGCCGCTAGATGTGTCCTTAGGGGGGTAGACTTCTCAGTATCCCCAATTGTGCTGAAGACAACTAGTATTGATTTGATACTGGGTATGGATTGGATGATGAAAACCAAGACAGTGATTCAGTGTCAAGGGAAAGTTGTGTCAGTTACCACAGCTAAGGGAGACGAAATCAGTGTGAATGTAGTGCTGCAACCATCACCAACCGCAACCGTGAATCAGATGCATGAGGAGGTTTTCCAGGAAGATCTAGTGGTGGATGAGTTCCCGGATGTGTTCCCCGATGACTTGCCAGGTATGCCACCTGATCGCGACATTGAATTTATTATTGATCTTTTACCTGGAACTGCACCCATAGCTAAAAGACCATATGGAATGGGAGTACCTAAATTAGAAGAACTTAAGAAACAAATTAGAGAGTTACAAGCAAAAGGGTTTATTCGTCCTAGTTCATCACCATGGGGAGCTCCTGTTATTTTTGTTGACAAGAAGGATGGTGGTCAACGGATGTGTGTTGACTATAGATCACTTAATGAAGTTACTATCAAGAATAAGTACCCGTTGCCGAGGATTGATGATCTGTTCGATCAGCTTAAAGGTGCATGTGTGTTCTCTAAGATTGATCTGCGTTCTGGTTACCATCAGTTGAAGATTCGGGCATCTGATATTCCAAAGACAGCTTTCACTACCAGGTATGGGTTGTATGAGTATACAGTCATGTCATTTGGATTGACCAATGCACCTGCCTACTTTATGTATTTGATGAACAAGGTGTTCATGGAGTATCTCGACAAGTTTGTTGTTGTGTTTATTGATGATATTCTGGTATACTCTAAGAACAAGGAAGATCATGCTGAACATTTGAGGCTAGTACTGCAGAAACTCAGAGAGCATAAGTTCTATGCCAAGCGCAGCAAGTGTGAGTTTTGGTTGAAGGAAGTTTCCTTCCTTGGACATGTTGTCTCTAATGGTGGTATCTCAGTAGATCCAAGCAAGGTTGAAGATGTGTTGAACTGGGAGCCACCAACAGATGTGACCGGGATCCGTAGTTTCCTCGGATTGGCTGTTTATTACAGAAGGTTCATTGAAGGATTCTCCAAGCTTGCTAAGCCAATGACAGCTCTGTTAGAGAAGAATGCTAAGTTTATCTAGTCCGATAAATGTCAGGCTAACTTTGAAGAATTAAAGAGACGTCTGACCACAGCTCCGGTATTGATACTACCAGATCTGAGTAAGGATTTCTCTATTTACTGTGATGCATCTCGTCAAGGTTTGGGTTGTGTTCTTATGCAAGAAGGTAGAGTTGTGGCATATGCATCAAGGCAGTTGAGAAAGCATGAGTTGAACTATCTCACACATTATCTAGAGTTGGCAGCTGTTGTCCATGCATTGAAAATCTGGAGACATTATCTAGTGGGTCACAAGATAGACATCTATACCGTTCATAAGAGCTTGAAGTACATTTTCACTCAGTCTGATCTGAACTTGAGACAACGCAGATGGTTAGAATTGATTAAGGACTATGATCTGGAGATACACTACCATCCTGGAAAGGCTAATGTCGTAGTAGATTCCTTGAGTAGAAAGAGCTATGCCAATGAGATCCGAATTGCCTCTATGCCAGATGAGCTGTGTGCTGAATTTGCACATCTAAATCTGGGATTTGTGACTAACGCCATGGAATTGGTACTTGAACCGGTGTTGATGCAAGAGATACGTAAGGGCCAGATGGCAGATGAGAAGTTGAACCAGATAGCAGACAACATTGTTCTTGGCAAAGCATCATGTTTCTGGTTAGATGATGATGGTACGTTGTGGCATGGGAAGAGGTTATGTGTGCCTAAAATCAAGGAGATACGTGAGACTATATTGCGAGAAGTGCATGAGTCAGCTTACTCCATTCATCCTGGAAGTACTAAGATGTACCTTGATCTGAAGAAAAAGTATTGGTGGGATGGTCTGAAATGAGATGTAGCCGAGTATGTAGCTTTGTGTGATACCTGTCAGAGAGTGAAGGCAGAACATCAGAGACCCGCTGGTTTGTTGCAACCGATGAAGATACCTGAATGGAAGTGGGAAGAAGTCGGTATGGACTTTATAGTTGGTTTGCCTCGTACTCAGAGAGGTTATGACTCCATATGGGTAATAGTTGATCGATTGACCAAAGTTGCTCACTTTATACCAGTCAAAACTACCTATACAGGAGCTAGATTGGCAGAGTTATACATGGAACGTATAGTATGTTTGCATGGAGTGCCTCGAAAGATTGTGTCAGATCGTGGTACCCAATTCACCTCTCACTTTTGGCAGATGATACATCGATCATTGGGTACAAGGTTGAACTTCAGCACTGCTTATCATCCGCAGACCGACGGACAGACTGAAAGAACAAATTAGATCCTAGAAGACATGTTGAGAGCTTGTGCGTTACAGTATGGCACCAGTTGGGACAAGAATTTGTGTTATGCAGAGTTCTCGTACAACAACAGTTATCAAGAGAGTCTTAAGATGGCACTGTTTGAAGCTTTATATGGGAGACAGTGTAGAACACCGCTGTTCTGGGATCAGACAGGTGAGAGTCAAGTGTTTGGACCTGATGTGCTAAGGAATGCAGAGGAACATGTCAGAATAGTCCGAGATAACCTGAGAGCAGCTCAGCCCCGACAGAAGAGTTATGCAAACAACCGTCATCGAGACCTGTCTTTTGCAGTAGGAGATTATTCTACCTGAAAGTGTCACCGATGAGAGGTGTGAAAAGATTCAATAAGAAAGGAAAGCTAGCACCAAGGTATATTGGACCGTTCAAGATTCTTGAAAGACGTGGTGAAGTGGCATATCAGTTAGAGTTGCCTGAAAGTTTGTCAGGAGTGCATGATGTGTTTCATGTTTTTCAGTTGAAGAAGTGCCTGCGAGTGCTCGAAGAGCAGATACCTTTGGAAGAGCTCACAGTTAAGGAAGATCTGACTTATGATGAGTATCCGACAAGGATTCTAGAGACAGCTGAAAGAGTTACCAGGAGCAGAGTGATAAAGATGTGCAAGGTTCAGTGGAATCGGTACTCAGAAGAAGATGCAACTTGGGAAAGAGAAGAGGATCTGAGGAAGTCATACCCACAGTTGTTTGAGTAAGCACCGCTGGAATCTCGAGGACGAGATTCTTTAAGGGGGGTAGATTTGTAACATCCCAAAAATTGCATCACTTTGAAATAGGTAATATGATTTAATTTATGCATTTTATGTGTCGCATGAAACCTAGGCAATAAATAATATTTACAAAAGCTAAAATAAATCCTAGGCCAAAGATCATGTTGATGCATACATGCTGGTGCATATTTTATTTTTGTGATGAGTGGTTTTTGTTCCAAATTTATTTGAATTCAAATTGGGTTTAAAATGGTTTTGAAATCCCATTTCTGGAAAATGGAAAACTATTTTCCTTCTCTCCCTCTCCCTTTATTCTCTTTTGGCCCAAGCCAATCGGCCGCCCGCTCCTTGTGGCCCAGTCGGCCACCGGCGCCCTCTCCTTTTCCCCCCGGCGGCCTGCCTCTCCTCCCCCCTCCTTCGCCGCGTGGACCGACCACCCGGCCCAACTTGGCGCCTGCGGCGCATCGCGCAGCAGCTTCTCCGTCACTAACGCCTCGCCCCCGCGTGTCAGCGGCGCCTGTCCTCCCCCGCAGTCGCTAACGTCGTGTCCCCACTTGTCAGCGCCCTCCCTCTCCTCTATTCGCATCCATGCCGGACTCCAGCCCGAGCCCGATGCCGACCTGGGCACGCGCCCTTGCTTGCCAAATCGGCCGAGCCAACCATCTAATAAAACTTCTGAGAGCCCGCCGCCTCTCCTCACGCGAAAATCCCTCGTTCTCGTGCCCTAAACAGCCGACACCGAGAGCTCCGCCTGCTGCCGAGGATCCGCCGCCGCCGTTTTCGTCGGTTCGTTGTTTGCTGTCGCTCCCAGGTGCCCTTTGAGCTCTGTGGTGGTTTCCTGGAGCCTCTGATGTGTTTTTCCCTCTTTTTCCCCCTCATTTTGGCGCCCTAATTGCTCGTCGTCGCTTGCAGAGCTCCGTCGCCCGCCTCGTCAAGCGTTTCGTGCGCCCTGAGTCACCTCGCACTCCATCTTCGCGACAGGTGAGACCCCCTTGAGCTCCTGGACCGATTGGTACCCTCCCCGCGGTCACTACTGCTTTCTAGCGCTAGACCGTTTAGCGCCGCCTGTCTCCGGTGATGGCGCCGCCGTGTCCTTCCTCCGTTCCGGCCGCAGCGCCGCCCTGCACCGCCGGTTTAAATCCGGAACGCCCATCTCCGATCCGACGTCCCAGAGAGCCCCGTACCTCTTCGGTGCCCGTTTTGCTAAAGAGACCCTCAAGAAAATTGGATCTAACCCGCGATCCAGAGGGCACTGTACACTGAGTCTTCATATTCTTCCGTATAAGACCCTGTGCTTTCATCTAATTGAGGCGCAGTCCAAGCAAATCTGCAATTTCGGTTTAAATTGATTTTAAATTCAAATTCAATTTTGTTTATTTACAGTATTGCCACTAGTTTAAAATGCTTATAACTTCTACGTTTTTAGTGTGTTTTAGTCCGTTCTAGTTGCGTTAGTTTCATTTTGAAAAGATCTATCTGTCTGTATGAAAATATCTACTATTTTCTGTATTTAAAAATTGAGTTAGGTTTAATCTTCTAATTAAGGTTCCGTAACTTGTTTAGCTCATAACTTTTGCGTTATAATTCCGTTTTTCGTGATCTTTGCGTCTATGTGATCGTGGTAGACCGTAGTTTCTGTTTTTAAACTTTTTATATTATTTTCTTGCTGTTGGTGTAATGTTCTAATAATAGCTTGTTTGCTTTGCATGATTGTTGTCCGGATGTTTGTGTGATGATGTTGTAATCGAGTATAGACGGTGAGACATACGTCGGTGACCAGGAGCCCTTCTTTGACAACTCAGAGCATCAAGAGTTCACTGAGTCAGACAAGTATAGCATGGGATCCTCCTTGATGTCGTATTCACCATAAATCATCTAAAATTCATATGCATGTGTCTAATTTTGAATACCTATCTAGTTTATCCTAGGTGTTGACCCGTTACCTTGTTTAACCTTTGGGATGCTATGCATATGGGTAGTTTTGCTAGAGCTTTACTTAAACCAAACATGATCTAATAATGGTGAATAAAACTTGATCTTTTTAGCAACATGGTTTAGGATCTTCTGTCAGTAAAAGCTGGGACATACAGTGCAACCATGGGAGTTATATGGCTCTGACCTTAGCCTAGTATCAGGACCTTTTCTAGCTTGTTAGTGGTTACCCGAAAGGGCGCATAAGGCGCTTGACGAGCTGGATTTAGGGCGGCTTCTTTCCCCTTGCCTGCGTTGCCGCAAGGTTGAGACACCCTTCTTCCCCTTGCCTTAAGACCTAGCGACCCTAACTTGTTAGACGAACCTTTGAAAGGCTTTGAGATGTATCCTGCCTACTCACCTTGGAAGTGTTATGGGAGTAATTAACCCGGGCATCTGGATATCATCACTCGTGGGTAAAGTGTACACACACTGCAGAGTTTTAATAAACTGATATATCAGCCGTGCTCACGGACACGAGCGGCCCGGAAAACTCACAGATTAGTTGTTGTTTATTTATGTTGCTCATGTTGATTACCTTATTGCTATGCTTGAGTTTTTATGATCATGTGGTTTGGGTTTAAGCATTCATATATGTTCACCTTAATGTTCAAATGTTGCCAATTAAAAGCTATTGCAGTTAAACCGTGTCAGCCTTAATTTAGCCCCATGAACCCCATGCTACACTTGTTAAGTACGAGATGTACTTATGCTTGTTTATTTCTTTCTACTTGTATAAAAATCCCGGATGGGTAACAGATTGCTATGGTAATGATGACTTCCCTGAAGAGTTCTAGTCTTGCTGTCAACCAGTCATCTTCCCTGTGGTGGAGCTACTGCGAGAGTTATCTTATTTATCCGCTGCTATGTAAAGACTTTGAATAATGTTCGTTATGTAATAAACATATGTGATGGTACTCCTTAATTTGTGGCTTATGTGTGTGATTGATCTCTGGGCACACATGAGTTATTGCATTCAATTTTGTTCTTAAAATTGGTTGTGACACCGTTCCTTGTAATAATCCCTCACGTTGGTCTGGGGTGTAGGAGTCTAAATCGCCTCTCAAGGTTGTTGGCAGACTAGTACTTCGGAGGTCTCCTAATCCATGTCATACTCAGCTCTAGCTCTAACTCAAGTACATTGTATGATTAACTGTTATTCTTTTATATAGACTATCTAGGATATGTCTGCTCCTGTGTAAAATATTTTTTATTCTTTATCTTCCATCTCTACCGAAGAGCCTTGTTTGCTTGTGTGTGTCCACTATCCAAAATACAGTATTTACCCCTGTCATGAGTAGTTGGTCTATTATGCAAGCATGTCATCTTATTCATGCCCATACCAGAATCATTACACTGTGTACGTCTTCCTTTGGAAAATTAAATGAACGATACTCATGAATACTCACGAATAAAATGGTACAACGGTTAACTCCGTACGCTTGCGGATCCTATTCTGTAAACGTTATAGTTTTACCGATCCGGTGGCTCTGATGCCATTGCTAGAATTCCAACGGTGCCGATATCCAAATAGTGAATTCTAGTGGTGACACTTGAAGCCACCATCGGTGGTTCTTACACCATTACAAGGGTTCTCATTTTGGTAGATGAAGTATCAATGGGTATTTCCGATGCTCTGCTAAATGTGAAAATACTAGTAATGACACTGAGAGTCACCATGGTATTTCTGGTGCCATTGCCAGAGATGGGCAAACACCCGGTCCCTGGTGATGATGCTAGAAAATAAACTTCTCCAACACCTTCTACTAACAAATTTCCTTTACCCACGTCCAAACCACCCAATCCTTATCCTTAAAATTTCAATACTTGTACCTGATGGGGATGCTTTCCTTCACTCTCTCAACCGGATGAACATCTTGGATGGCCCCATGCATGTCACTAATTGGCTCAATGGGCTCTCCAGTCGGATCCAAATTAGTGGCATTCGGCTATACAAGATGGACCTGCCCTTCACCAAGTTGCTCAATGGCCCCTGTGGCTAGTTGTGCCACTCTCGGTGTGAACTTGCATCTACACATAGGGGTGGTAAAAGGTCTTCCAAATTAACCTAGCAAATTTAAGGATTAGAGGACTCAATAAGAATTGGGTCATAATGCTATATGATTTTAAGCTAAAATTAAATAGGGTTAAGTTGGATTGTGAAGGAAGTCCGTTACCACCCCTACTACATACACATAGTTCCAAATACTCAGACCCATCATTTGTATAAATATCCTGAATAAGGAGTATAAACACACTTTTAATTATCTCTAAGCACTACAACACGTTCAGGCTTTGCCGAGTGCTGGCAGCACTCGGCAAAGGGCCTCTCATATTCGGCGAAGGCTTTGCCGAGTGCCGCACTCGGCAAAGAAAGAGTCGACAAAGAATTCTTTGCTGAGTGCCAAATATCGAGCACTCGGCAAAGGCTTCGCCGAGTGCCAGATCAGCACTCGGCAAAGCAAACGGGAACCGTCAACTGATGGCCTCTTTGCCGAGTGCCAAACGGACAGGCACTCGGCAAACAGGCCCGCTTTACCACGTGGACTGGCACTCGGCAAAGAGGGCCTCTTTGCTGAGTGTCACAGACCCGGCACTCGGCAAAGAGTCCTCCTTTGCCGAGTGCCATGGTATCGGCACTCAGCAAAGAGGCTGAGCTGGGGAAAATTTACCCAGCTTTGCTGAGTGCCATGGCATCTTTGCCGAGTGTGGCACTCGGCAAAGCTAGGAAAAATTCAATTTTTTTATATATTTTCAATTCCCTGCACAGAAAACATAATATATATATCACACATCCATATTCCATCACACAGAACTCAATATATTACATTCATATCCATTTCAAACAAATATCACACTTTAGTCTCCATGCATCAGAAGCTCACAAGTTATCACAAGTTTATCACAAGTTCATCACAAGCTCACAAGTCCATCACATCCATCTCACAAGTCCCTAACAAATCTAAGTCGGCCATCACTGCTCACCTTGGTGCTCAGATTGTGAAGAACCCCCATCTTGCCAACCGTGCGACGACCCGCCCGAAGGACCACCTTGCCGACCTTGCCACACGGGCGGCGGAGGTCCAGATGGCCACCCGGTGTACCTCGACTGGTTAGGAAGGTGACCTGGCCACCCGTAGGGCGGAGGAGGGCCACCGGGGAGCCACCCAGACTGCGGAGGAGGGTCACCAGCGATGTATTGAGTGTGCGGAAGAAAGCCAGCTTGAAGAGTCGGCGACGAACCCTCCGACTGTGAGTGCACAAAGGAGAAGCAAATTCGTTAGCACCTGGAGGACGGTCGTAAAAGTTAAAGCAATAAACAACCATATATACTCAATGGAGTCCCTGTCAAAGGAGTACCAGGAGGCACAAAAGGAGTGAGCAGCGAGGGAGGCACGACAACACCGGGGATGTTCAGGCTCCCAGTCCTGCGTCCTCTGCGCCTCCCGCTCGTGGACGACCAGTAACTCACGGCGATGGGCCGCCGCCTGGGCCTCGTGCAGGGCCTGCAACCTCTGCACCTGGTCCACCTAGGCCTGCATCTGGGCCTGCAAGATTCCTCCCGCATGGTTTAAACAAGGGAAAGGCAAGGTATATGTGTAAAAGCAATGAACGACGAATAGAATAGTACTTACCTGAAGTTGTGCCATCATCTGTTGTGAGGTCGGCTACCGAGGTCATATGGGGACGGAGGAGCTCGTGCTGGCAGCACGAATCTCGGCGAGGTTGGGAACAGAGGACGAGTCAACTACGCTGTTGGCTATCTAGTACCGGTCGTGCTTCTTCCCTCCTCCGAGCCTCATCACCAGGTGTATCTAGGGGCTGGGTGGCCGGATCGAAGTCCTCCCCACGGCGCTCGCGAGCCACCGAGGTGTACTCTGTGACCTTGGTGTAGGCATTTGCGTTGGTGTACGCATCGGGCCCGGCCTCCAGGTTGTACTGGGTGCCCGGCACAGTCACCTTGCCCTGGTGTGACATGGTGTATGCCTTGAAAGGGAGGCACTCCTCACCACCAAGCGACTGGGACTGCGAGGAAAACACATAGATGATTAGAAGTAATGAGTAATTGAGCATTAGAATTAAAAAAAATCAGTAGAGCATACCCATCTGTCGGCGTAGGCGTTGAGGCTAAGGTTGCCTTGGTGGTGTGGCACCCCAGGCATCTGCAGGCATACCCATCATGTGATATCATGTAACACCCCGGGTGTTTAATTAATTAAAATAAATTAGAAAAATGGCCAAAATTCTAGATGGAGGAAAATTCTAGCCAGATGTTTGTTGCATTCATGCCGTTGCATAATTTTTATTGAGTGAAAAAGAATTTATTAAACCCGAATAAGGCGAATCGAATTTATTCTATTTAGAAAATAAATAAAAAGATTATGAAAATTTTATAAAACCAAACTCAAATTTTATTTGCAAAATCTAGGAAAAATATTTCCAAAATTTTCAAACTCATTTTGATTTCAAACTGATTTGATTTTGATTTCAAAAGAATTTGCAAAGGAAAGGAAAGAAAAAGAAAAGAATTGGCAAAGGGCTCATTTTTCCTCCCTGACCCAAAAAGCCCAACCGGCCCTTCTTCACCTTTCTCCTCCCCAGCCCACCAACCCGCCTCCCATCTCTCCAGGCCGCTCCCCCACCGGCTACTCGGCCCAACACCGCGCAGGCCTCTCCCTCTCTCTTCTGGGCCAGCGCCGGCCCGCACTCCCCCTCCCTCCTCACCGCGCGCCCCTCGCACCGGCCCACCTCCTCGCCTAGCCCACTCCACTCCACACCTCCCCTCACCTCGGCCCGCACCGCCCCGGACATCGGCCTGCTCCCACCCTCAGCGCAACGCGCCGCACCGCACCCCCTCTCCTCTCACCGGCTGACTCGCGAGCCCCCGCGTTTCTCCCTCTCGTAGACACTGCCACGCTGGCCCCAGCCGTCAGGCCGTCCCCAACCTCCCTCCCGCCCTTCGCGCTCACCCCCTTGGTACCGATCCATGAACAGATGCTCCCGCCGCCACCCCATCTCCCTCGGCCTATTTAGAAGCCCTAGCCTCCGACTGGGTTAGCTCTTCCTTCCCCTCCCCCGAGACTTGAGACCCATCGCCGCCGCCTTGCCTTCGCTGAGCTTGCGTCGAAGCTCCCTGACCGAGTGACCGCCGAGCACCTTCCACCAGAGCCATTGCCGGCTTTGTCTCGGTCCGCTGTCAACCTCGGTGTGCCCAACCGAAGCCACCGCACCCGCGTCGCTCAGTTGGCGGCCGGATCGAGTTTTCGTCACACCCGCCGGAGCACCAGGGCATCGCCGCCGCGATCCCCACGCTGCTAGCCGTCCTCGGAGCTCCATCGGCGGCGAGGAGTGCACCATCGGACCCGCTGTAAGCTCCCCAACTCTTTTCCCTTTTTCCCACTGTCCCTACCGGCCTCTAGGGTCACCTCCGAGCGCTCCGGCGAGCTCTGGGAGCCCTCCCATGGCCGCCACCGCGCCCCGAGAGCCGCCACCGTGTGAAACATCGCCGGTCCCCCCAAACCCTTTCCCTCACCGTCCGATCCAAAACCAGCGGCCCTGATTAGATTGAACCCCGAAAGGGTATACACCCAGTTCACGGACTCGTGGACCCGGTCCACTGAGCCGCGTCAGCCAGTCCACCCAGCCGCGTGGCGCACCGCGTGTATTGCCGCGCGCCACCTGTCCGCCGAGTCAGCAGCTGCGCCCACGTGCCTTCTCTCTCCCTAGTTCTAATCTCTGTCGTCCATCGCCAGATCGATGGCTGACACTAGACCATACCCCTTCACCGATACAGGTTTGCTAAAGAGCCCCTGAGCTTCATCATAATCAACCCGCGCTCCACAGTCCTGTTCACCGAGTCTAGGGAACTTTTCATCCTAGCCCCCGTCTTTCCTAGAAAATGAGGCTCGGTCCGGCGCTTTTACCTTTTCTGTTTTTATTTAATTTAATTATGAAATTGAGTTCAATCAATTTACAGAATTGCCATCCAACTTCAAAAGCTCATAACTTGCTCATTTTGACTCCGATTCGACCCGTTCAACTTGCGTTAGATTTATAATTTCGTTCTCTACGCAGTAGATCTATTAGTTTACTGTTTTCATACTGTTTGTTGTACTGTTATTTATTTCTATGTATTGTGCCTTGTATGTTGATTGGGCCAGAGAGTGCGGAGTACGAGGACGCTCCAGACCATCCTTGCGACCCAGTTGATTCGACCCAGTCCGAAGGCAAGTGTCCTTGAACATCTTGCACCTACTTTATTTTACTTTTGGTACTAGAGTAGTTAGATCTTGTAGATGCATGCTTGTCATTAATTTGAATCCCATGTTAGGGTTTACTAGAATTTGTATATATTATCCTTGTCGCCTGTTTTGGGATGTTCGGGTAGGTGTCTTGCTTAGCCCTGCAGTCATGGTTGGGATGGGAGTTAAAATGTTTATAATATTGATTAATGAATTATGAAACGAATGTGGACATGGTAATTTTGTAGTAACATGGTTATTAGGTAAATCCGGCAGGATGGACCCGTATTGGTGGTTTTGTGCCGTGGGACTCGGCAGCTGCTTTTGGTTTTTGGTTCGGGGCTCGTGCTAGACATATCCTGCCTGGATCCCTAGGACCCGGTTCTCAGAGCATGTAACCCGGCTTAACAGCGCAGCCATGAGATCTGGATGGGCTGGACCTGGCTAATTAATTAGTTTCCTCTAAGTTATGCTACACGGGGTTTGTTTAGTGGCTCAAGAGGGGTCCCTTGGGGTCGTTGACTTATGGACAGGGGAGAAACCTTAGAGTACGTGTAACACAGACTTGGAGGGACTTTGTAAAGGCCTTGCAGTGCAACCCGCTATGCACCTCGGCAGTGTCTAGCGTGACGGGATCTGCACGACTCATGGGTAACGATGTGCAACCTCTGCAGAGTGTAAAACTGATATATCAGCCGTGCTCACGGTCACGAGCGGCTTGGACTTCTTTGAGATTAGTTGGTTACTGGTTGGTTTTGGGTTCGGGTCATCTGATGGACTTTAGGTGCGGTTGCCTGATGGACTTCAGGTGTTGGTTGCTCGGTGTGACTCCGAGTGTGGTTTGCTCGGTGCGACTCCGAGTGTGGTTACTTTTCTACAGAGTCTGTCTATAACCTAGTAAATAGGTGCATAGGATTAATAGAATTAATAGGGTGTGTCGCTTTAGGCGCTTGAGTCAAACAAAGTCAGCCTACCTTCGTTATAAGCCTCATAAGCATATATTTCCCACACTTGCGGAGTACATTTCGATGTACTCACCCTTCCTCTTTGTCCCCCCTGCTACCCCACCCAGACGCTGGAGACTACGCATACGAGGAGCAGGAGTATCCAGAAGACAGAGGCTACGACCCTGACGACCTGTACTAGGATGGCGCTACCCCCGGTCGACCTTCCTGTGGAGTGGAGTCCAGATCTTCCGCATCGACACCAGAGTTTATTTTAGAGTTAGTTATCATGAGAGTCTGTACTTTTTATTTCAGACCCGAGGGTCATTTATGTAATAAAGTTCGTTATTATTAACAAAGCATTGTTTTGATATTTACTATGATGTGGATATATGTATGAAAATTGATCCTGGCATACATATATTGTGCTCCAATTTTGTTCTTAAAATTGGGGTGTCACATATCAAGACTCACCCAGAACTCGTCCTTAATTCGCGCTGCAACGGTGGTGTACGTGGGGACCGCAGCGGCGGCAAAGTGGTCCCACGTCCAGGGCGGTGACCTAACCCCAGCACGGTGGTGTACGTGGGGTCCGCAGCGGCGATGAAGTGGTCCCACGTCCAGGGCGGTGACCTAACCCCAGCGTAGGTGACCAAGCCAAGGTAGTTCTTCCGAATTAGAAGACTTAGGATGCCATTGATATGGCGTGTCTTGCCCCCTCCCACAAGTTCTCAGTTTCTACATGAGTCATTAAGAACAATTGTTTAGTCGGAAGTTCAATTTTAAACATGTCATGTGAACATGTAGTGAAAACATTAATGGTTACTTACTTGTCACCGCTAGGTCGAATCACCGGGCGGCGGCTAGGTGTGATCCGCTGTTGCCGGAGCTGCGAGGTGCCGCGCAAGTAGACTCTGCTCGAAGTAGAGGAAGTGGAACCCCCTCCTGAGGCACCTACGATCTCGCCACCCTCGTCCCCCTGGTCCCCCTAGCCACCCTCCAAGTCTGAGGAAGTGTTGTCATCGTCCGACGTCCTCCTGGTCGTCCATCCGGAGTCCCCCTGGTCGTCGTCCGAGGAGGTCTGCGCCAGGTCGGGAGTCGGGTCAGGAGTCGGCTCCCTCCTAGGACATCCACGGGGGCGGCCGGGCCTCGCCCTCCTTGTCGACGGCTCCTCGGCTACGATCGGTGGTGAGCTGGACCTCTGGTAGCGCGAGTTGACCCGCCGCTGTTGCCGCCTTCCGCCCGGCATTTTGTCCTTTGACTTTTCTGTGTCATGAGTGTTGCAAAGAGTGCCTCAGCGATATTCTTTTCTGTGTGCATTACATCGATGTAGTGCGGACAAAGAAGGTCATTGAAATAGGGGAGTCTAGTCAAGCCTGGTATATGGGTCCACATGTGTTCCTCTCCGTACCCAAAAAATGACTGTTATCTTTATCAAACTTCAGAGCCTCTATATCGGCACGAACCTCGGAACCACTCTTGAACTGAGAAATGGGGTTGGTGACTTGAACACCTTTCCTGAAGTGCTTGATGTCATGTCTGAACGGATGGTCAAGAGGCAAGAATTGACGATGCTGGTCAAATGAAGATTACTTGCCTCCCTTCTTCAACAAAGTGAACTTCACAGCTGCCTTGCATATTGGGCATGGGAACTTCCCGTGAACACACCAAGCGCTAAATAAGCCATACGCTAGGAAGTCATGCAGGGAGTACTGGTACCACACATGCATTTTGAAGTTCTTCATTGTTGCTCGGTCATATGTCAGTACCGGGTTTTCCCAAGCTTCGAACAATTCATCCAACAAAGGCTCCATGAACACACCCATATTGTTCCCCGGTTGTCTAGGAATTATCAGTGACAAGAATACGTTCTTAGGGTCAAACATAACGCTGGGAGGGAGATTGAGGGGGATCACGAACACAGGCCAACAAGTGTACGGGGCTGCCATCATTCCATATGGGTTGAACCCATCTGTTGCCAGTGCCACACGTACATTTCGAGCCTCCATAGCTTTGCCAGGATGCATGGCATTGAAGTGCTTCCATGCTTCACCATCCGATGGGTGTACCATCTTGTCAGGATTGTACCTTTTGCCATTCTTGTGCTATGTCATCTATTTCGCAGAGTCCTCTGTCATGTACAGTCGTTGGATCCTAGGTATGAAACGAAGGTACCGTAGGACCTTCTCGGGATATTAAGTTGTTCCTTCTTGCCATCTCCATGGTCTACCTCCACATACCTAGAGGCTTTGCACTTTGGACAGTGTGTTGCTTTCTCGTGATCTTTCCTGAATAGGACGCACCCTTTTGTCCAAGCATGGATATGCTCATATGGCATCTTAAGTGCATGAAGAAGTTTCTGTGACTCGTACGTGTTCTTCGGCAGAATGTGACCCTCTGGCAACAGGGTGCCCAAAATTGCCAACATGCCATCGAAGGCGTCTCGACTCAAGCTATACTGCGACTTGAACCCCATTAGGCGTCCAATGGCATCCAGTTGTGAAAAGATTATCTTTTCATTAAGGAGCTTTTGTGTCGAAGACATCATGTCATAGAACGTCTTTTGCGGTTTCCTCTGGCTCCTCCAATCCTTCACTGAATTGTGCCTCTTGAAAGTCTCCCATCATGTCTGCTACCCCGACATCTCCATCATATTCATCGAGGCGTTGTCTCACCACCTCCTCTCTAATCCGATCGGCTTCACCATGGTGGACCCAACAAGTATAATTTTCAACGAATCCGTACTTGTAAAGATCTACCCCACGTTATTCTTATATTTTCTTTTCTTGTTCCCACATTTGCTGTAGGGACATGACATCCGACTCGACCCTTTAGCAGCCGGACCAAATGCATGCTCTAAGAAAGCATTGGTCTTAGTAACCCATTCTGTGCTCTTACTTGTGTGGCCCGTGTACATCCAGTCACGGTTATCCATCCTCTGGCATATACATATGTAAGCGAGTAATAAAACCAGCAATTGCATCTACACGGCGTTCCTACCATCTAATAGGTGAAGGATAGGTCCTAATTCCACCCGAGGATGCGTAGATGGGTTAGTTTCCATGTTCTACTCCTACCCAAGATAGAATTTCGGCAGCACCTCCTCGATGTTCTCCCGAAACACGTCCTGGCAGGGAGAGTGTGTATCCGGAGAACAACGGGGTGGTGATGCCGAAACTCCGATTCCGAAAGGAGCAGAACATGGAAACTAGCTCATCTACGCATCTGCGGGCTGTCCAAAATACGTGGACAATCCGAAAGAGATACGGTCGAAGATATGCAAAGATCTGCATATCTAAGACTATATCTCTTTCGAACGTTAGACACCTAACTAGGTTACGCGACCAAAGACCAAATACCTAAGGATACTGATAGAGGGTTATACCTAAGGTGTCGGTGAGGTCAGGGTAGCGAGGCGGTGGTGAGTGGGTGCAGTGGCGAGACGACGCGGTTCAGGCAGACCCGCAACGCCGACGAAGACGATCGGGGTTGCCGAGTCCCTCCCACAGGTCCTTCTCCTGCCAAAAAAAGAGCATATGGCAATTCTCGACCAAAAATTTCGGCAGCACCTCCCCTGCATGGGGAGGTTCCTAAAACCTGCAGAAAACGTTTGCACGAAGGCCAACAGCCACATATATTTCACAGAAGCCATGTAATTAACTTCGCTTTGCATACTTCTACTAATATTACTACTTCTACTACTAACACAACAACAACTACTACTACTAACTACTAATATTGCTATTAACTACTTACTAATTGCTACTACTAACTACTTACTAATATTACTACTAACTACTTACTTACTAATTACCTTGTCGGTGACGGATGATGACGTTGACAATGGCAAGATGACGACAAGGACATCCTTCTTCTCCCTTCTCCTTCCTCTTCTCCTTCTCCCTTCTTCTTCTTCTTCTTCTTGTTCTTCTTCTTCTTCTTCTTCTTCTTCTTCTTCTTCTTCTTCTTCTTCCTCCTCCTCCTCCTCCTCCTCTTCTTCTTCCTCCTCTGCCTCCTCCTTTCCTCCTCCTCCTTTCTTCCTCCTCCTTCTCGCGGCTTAGGCCGGGCAGCAGCGCGGGGGCGCGGGCCGGCGGCCGGGCAGCCGCGGCTGGGGCGGCAGCCGGGGGCACGGGCCGGTACGTGGCCGGGCGCGTGGCGACGGCGGCGGGCGGGGGCCAGGGAGCCGTGGGTGGGGGCGGCGGCCGGGGCCGGGACGACGCGGGGGCGACGGTCGGGCGCGTGGGCGCGGCGCGGCGGGTGAGGGCGGCGGCGGCGTGCGAGCTAGCAGCGGGGCGCGTGTGTGTAAGTGTGTGCGTGTGTGGGTAGCGGCCGGGCCGTTTTGTATTTTTTTTGAACGTCTTTGTCGAGTGCCAGATCGGCTGGCACTCGGCAAAGAGTGGACACGTGCCAGCGCCTGCAGACCTCTTTGCCGAGTGCTAGCTGGACCGGCACTCGGCAAAGCCCTTTGCCGAGTGCCAGGCCTGACACTCAGCGAAGTTTTAATTTTTTTTGGTTTTAGCCACCAATTTTTTTGAAGCACTTCCACACTACCACTATTAACATGTTCAAATTTGACACTTTTTCAAAACTTTTTGTTATATTTTCTCACTTTATTTCATTTTCTTGAATTTTCTTGAAAGACGCTAGTTTGAACTGCGGGTGCATCGAATAATGGATTTTGATGATTCAAAAAATATTATTCTTATTCTTAACTGTATGTTGAGGCCAAATCCAAAAACTAACTCGAAGTCTCGATCAACGTGCTCACGGAGCAACGCCTCTAAATTACGTGCGGACGGTTTTTAATTATAAAAAATGCAAATGCCATGAAAAAATTTGAGAAAGTTTTGAGCACCTATATCACATGTTGAGATGTACTGGTTTGTAAGCATTGTACATGACAACATGCTCCAAACTTTCTCAAATTTTTTTCACGACATATGCATAACAACATCTCGCTAAGTTTCACGATTTTCGGAATCCATTTGCATTTTTTTAATTAAAAAACCGCCCGCACGTAATTTGGAGGCGTTGCCCTATGAGCACGTTGATCGAGACTTCGGATCAGTTTTTGGATTTGGCCTAAACATACAGTAAGAATAACATTTTTTGAATCAACAAAATCCAATATTCGATGCACCCGCAGTTCAAACTAGCGTCTTTCAAGAAAAATCAAAAAAATGAAATAAAGTAAGAAAATATAACAAAAAGTTTTGAAAAAGTGTCAAATTTGAACATATTGACCATGGTGATATTTGAAAGCTACAAAAAAAATTTGGAGGCCAAAATCAAAACAAAAAAAATTCTTTGCCGAGTGCCGGCCGTGACACTCGGCAAAGATGGGTTCTTTGCCGAGTGCCAGCAGGTCGGCACTCGGCAAAGAGTATCTCTTTGCCGAGCGCCAGACGGCTAGCACTCGGCAAAGGTAACGGCCATGGATGTCGTTTGTCCCGGCGAGATTTGCTGAGTGCCCATCTTTGCCGAGTGCCTATCTTTGCCGAGAGCCGGACACTCAGCAAAGATGGGCTCTGCCTAGTGCCACTCTTTGCCAAGTGCCTTGCCTTGCCAAGTGCCCGAAATTTGGTACTCGGCAAACATGCATGCACTCGGCAAAGCTTCAGTTTCCTGTAGTGAAGAACTAATATCTCACATACTTTGAATTAAGAAAATAAAAATGGTGTTCTGCACATTACGTTTAAGTTATCACGTATCAATGTTTATAAAGAAATAGATTATATGAGAGCTATAAAATATGTCATATAAGACCACCTTATTATTGTCAGAAGCTTGGATTATTTATTGCATATCATACCACACTATTGTGGTCGCTACAAAGAGCTGTGGAGACTATACTGGCCCGCTACCTGAAATAGCTGCTGCTAAGTTGAAGCCCACTAAATCCAGTTCATTACCTCATAGTTGTTGCGGTAAGAGACCCCTACCACGGTTGCGGCCACTAGAAATGTCCATTTTTTACACAGGAGGTTTGCTAGGTCAACCGTATGTGGAAACTCATTTTCACATGCGGTTCATAAGCAACCACTTGTGGCCTCTAGCATAGGCAGTTGGAAAAAACGCTAGTAGAAATAGGTCTACAACTGCCTGTACAGTGAATCTATATACTAGTGCACTACCACCGGTATTTAGTAATATGATTAAAAGTAACGAGCCACGTACAATATACATGTCCTGTCACTTTTTACTTAGTCACAAGTTGTAGAAGCGGCTGGTCTGAAATCATGCTCTATACTCGACTGGCCCTGTTTCAAACAGACAAGGTTGTTTTGCTCTTCTTTTGTGCAAATTAAATGCCCAATTCCAAACAAAAAATAGGTGTCTTCCCGTTCTGAACGTCAACCTAGTACACCATTCCCCAATCACAAGCGACAGCCATCTCTGCACACGGAAAATAATACGTGTACTGTGTGCAGGCTGCAGCAAGGTCCTGAATGGCTGCAACTTGGAGCGTGTGCTAACAGCGCGTGGCTGACACGACAAGACATGGATTTGAACAAATCTTCACTTTATACACAATTCAACATGAGTTGTTTCCCTATCAACAATTCAACACAACATATTCTTACTATTGATTAATGGAACCATTGACAACGAGAAAGGGATATGATGGTTATTTCGCTCCCCATGCATGCCCGGTCCTCGTCTGGCACTATATAAACTCCTGGTGTAAAGACACTTCTGGCAAGACAAGACGCAAGCGATGAAGCATCTCTGCAGACGAAGGAGCATGATTATAGTTTTAATGTCTTTAATTTGAACTCTCTGATCCTTTTAGCAGGTGTTTTTTTTTTGCTTACTTTCACCTAATAAGATCTGATAAGGCATGATCCAGTTGACCGTGCCCTCATCTGACACTATAGAGACCTCTGGTGTCAGAAAGATGGATCTGCACAGGGATGCATATGGTCCAGTTTACCGTGCCTAATAAGGCCTTTCTATTTATTTATTTACTTTTACTCACCTACGGCACAGAAGCTGTGCTGCAAGGGATCGGAATTGCATTGATGATGCTCGTCATGAAAGTAAAATATATACACATGTACGTAGTAGTCTAATAATGCTGAAGTTTTCGATGTTTTTTTTTTTGCAAATAGTTTTCGATGCTATTTGCAAAACAATCATCCGTCTCTAGATTTAAACTCATACTACAAAATAAAAGAACTTAGCATTGCCGGACATGCATTGTCAGAAGTATCACTACATCATTTGGTCACGCAACGCATTTGGTCCCAATTTAATTTATAATGATCGCACTTGTGTTGTAAGGTATATACCCAACGCAAGGTAGTAGAATGACTCCACCTTAGTCAAGTGTCAGCGGAGGTTTCATGTCTCAGTTTTCAATACACTTATAACTCTTAATTATAAAGCAAAATCTCACTAGCTATTTCTCTCGACATACAACCTATCCACCTCATTAGTTCACCTCACCAATCTGTATTTATGGACACACTAGCTATTTTCTCTCAATATGTAAGCTATTCATCTAATCAGTCCACTATCAGATGCATTTATGACCAACTAGCACTACTGGAAACGGTGGCTTTGCCGAGTGCCTGTAGCACTCGGCAAAGGCCATTCGACACTCGGCGTAGCCTATGCCGAGAGCAGCCCTCGGCATAGAGCTCTCGGCAAAAAACCTCACGGCAAAGGATCCTTTGCCGAGGGCCATTTATCGGGCTCTCGGCAAACCTTTTACCGAGGGTCCCGACCGGCTCTCGGCAAAGAAAAGTGCCGTTAACGGCTGTCCTATTGACGGTAGGTTTGCCGAGGGCTAAGCCGGCTCTCGGCAAAGGCGTTACGTGTGCCGAGAGCCGGGCCCTCGGCAAAGAGATAATTTTTTTTATTATTATTTTTCTGTGCCGAGGGTTACCCGGGGTCATCTCTCGGCAAAGAAATTTCGAATATTTTTTCTGGAACCTCTTCGCCGAGGGCTATCCTAGCCGGCGCTCGGCAAACCTCGGACTTTGCCGAGGGCTATGACCAAAGCCCTCAGCAAAGCCTTGGAAATTACGTTCTGTCTCCCAGCTTTGCCGAGGGCTATGGCCAAAACCCTCGGCAAAGGGCCTCTTTGCCGAGAGCAACCCTCGGCAAAGCTGGGTAAATTTTGATTTTTTGTTTTCCAGTTCTGTTTTTCCTTTTCTCCGACAATATCACACAGATATATATCACATTCATCACATATCACATATATATCACATTTCACGTCACAGAACATATATATATATATCACATCACATAGTTCAATAACATATATGTCATCAAATCACATAGTTCAACAACATGAGACTTCAGTGACACACGAGGAGATCTACTACACCCCCGGCCAACCGGCCACCCCTGAGAACTGTCGCCTGCTTGACCCCCGTCGGGTTCCATCCAGGCGTGGGGCGGTTGTTCGAACCTTCTGACGAGGAGGCTGCAAAAGGTCATGTTAGACAAGAAAATGAATAAAATGAAACACTGAAGTATTGATACTCACAGAAGCAACTCCGGGGTCCAGAGGCGGCGGTGGAGGAGCCATGAGCGTCTGAGGCACGGCCATGCCCTGGGAGGCCATGAAGGCGATGAGGTCCGCCATCTGCTTTGCTTGAGCCTCCATCTGGGCCGACATCTGTGACCGCATCTGGGTCCAGACACCTGGCGCTCCTGCCTTTCTATTTCCAGGCGGGCCTGCGATAATACAAAGTGAATGTTAGAACAATGCAAACATTTAAAGATCAATGTACGATGAGTTAAAAAGAAAACCTCGAGCTCGGCGACCCGCGACTGCGCAGACGACGGGCGTGGGCGTATGGGGACGCTCCGCTCGTGCTCTGTGCTCGGAGCTGGGACAGAGTGGGAGTGGAGGCCGTGTCGATGACGCCGTCGCCAAGCCAGAACCGCCCGTGTTTCTTCCCTCCTCCAATCCTCATGACGATGCTCCCGTCCAGGTCCGCGGTGGCGGGATCAAAGTCGTCCCCATGGACCGCCCTTGCCGCCTCTGAGTAGTCAGTGAGGCGGGAGTGGACGCTGGAGTTGGTGTACGCGTCGGCGGGATCGTCGGGGTTGTAGGAGGTCTCCGCTGCCGTGGCCTTGCCCTTGTGGGACATGGCGTATGCCGCCACCGTGCCGCAAGGCTGGCCACCGTGTGCCTCCGACTGCGAGGAACAACAAGATGATTAGCAATCAGGCAACATTTGATCGAGAAATTGATAAAGTCTTTCACGTACCCAAGCTTGTGCGTACTCGGCGAGGTTGCGGTTGCCCTGGTGGTGTGGTACACCTGGCATCTGCAGACGCGCCTCCCGGCCTCGGCGTGGTGGGCCGCCCACTCTTCAGAGAGCCACCGGTCCACGATCATCTCCCAGCACTCGGGAAACGACTGGCACCATTGGGGGATCATCTGCACATCATCAAGTATTTCACGTCTAAGCGTTAGATGAAAAGTACCAAAAGCTTAATCTCAAAAGAAACACTTACCTGCAAGAACTGCGCCCGGCCCAGCGTCATGCCTCTCGCCTGGGCCTTCGTCACCCTCGTGGCCAAGACCGTGGCGTTGTAGGTAATGATGGCCTGCAGTCTCGCCTCGTAGATCATGTCGGTGACGAGCTACAAGCCCGGGTAGCCGTCACCTCCGCCACTGCCTCCTTCCCCGGCTCGCACTTGAAGTAGTTCTACATAAAGACACAATATGAGGCGAGACAGTAATTAAAGAAAAAATATGATGAATTTGATATTGTTTGACGAAGACTTACCCACAGCTCCGCTCTAACCCGCGCCGCCTTGTTGGGGAAGTCTGGGTCTGGGGCGACGCTGTAGTGGCCAAAGGTGTAGGCCGGCTCGTGCCTCCCGGCATACTGTACTATGCCGGGGTAGTGCTCGCGGCACAGGAGACCCAGGATGCCGTTGGGTTTGCGGCCTTTAGGCCCACAAAGTCCCATCCCCTGCACAAGTGATTAAAAAAGATTATTAGCTTCTATTTCTATTTTGAGTCTCATCGTACGAACAGGTAGTTAGAACATGTACTTTTGTCCGATGGGCGTGATCACTGGGCGTCGGGCACGTGCCGACAACGCCGGGAGGCTGGCGGGCCTCTCAAGTAGGGCGTGGACACCCCTGAGGCGCCCGAACACCCGTCCGCCTCGTCCTCCTCCTGCTCGTCCTCCTCCTCTGCCTCCTCGGCCAATGGTGCCTCCTCCTGCCGCTAGGCCTCGGGCGTGGCCGGCACCTCCTCCTCGACCTCCTCCTCCTCCTCCTCCTCCTGTGGAGACGGCTCCCTCCGGCGGCGGCCACTCCTCGTCGAGGGCCCGTCGGCCTGCGAGCTGTGGTACAACCAACTCAACCGCCTCTGACGTCCTCCCGGCATCTTGCCTCGACCTCCTGCATTTAAAAAGAACAAGCAATGTTGTATTAGAAATAACATAACCAAATATGTGCAATATAAATAAAACAATAGATCCTAAAAATATAACATAATATTACATGTATTAGAAATAATCTGGATCATCCGGATTAGCCGGAGCATGAGTCTCCTCATCACTGTCAACCATGTCTAAGTACTCCTCAGTATCCGAAGACAGGTCGTCGTCTTCATTTGCTTGGCCTAAACGGAATCGTTCTAGCATTTCTATGTCCTTCTCATTTACCACCTCATCCCCAGCGTCCTCGTCATCATTCTCTACTTCCCTTTCCATCGCTTCGGTTAAGTCTATCGTGAACGTCCCTTGCAACCCAGATTCTTGAAAGAACTCACCGTCATACGTGTTTGTGTTAAAGTTATAATCCTCATCATTGGGGAGAGGTAGTTTACCATGTGGTGATATCTTGTGCACAATATACCAACCCAAGAGATGCTCTTTGCTTTTGCACGCGTATGGCGTGTAATAAACCTGCGTGGCCTGTTGAGCCACAATATACACAGCGGAGCCTGGATAGACAGAATCCTGTCGAATTTGGCTAGCCCAAGATTAGGTGTCAGCCTCGTTCTTCCAGGATCAAACCAATGGCATTTGAACATGACAGGATTCAAAGGCTTTTCACCATGAAATGAAAGTTCGTATATTTCTTCAATTCTTCCATAGTAGTCACAGTTGTCATTGCCTGGAGTACAAACCCGCTATTTGTGGTTTTTTGATTGGGCCGACTCTGCTCGTAGCTTGATGTGTGGAAGCGAAATCCATTCACGTCGTAACCGTTAAATGACTTGACCCTACGGTCAAAGCCTTTTGCAACCTGTCTCAGCTCTTGACTCATAGACGCATCGGTTTGAGCCTGCAAGGCGACGCAAGATATATCGTTATACGGTCAGAACGTAAGAGCAAGTTGGAACGTCAGACTAAGTACGACCTTGGTAGGACGGTACGTTTTGTCAGAACCAAGAAATGAAATCAGGCCTCCCTTGCCCCCCACCATTTGCAATTAGGGTTTCAGCTGCCGCATCAGAAAGAGGCCTTGGTCCATTCGAGAACAAATGAAGAAATTCACTGTACGAAACAAAAGAATGGTGTTGGAAAGTGACGATGAATTGGATGAAGATAGATAACAACTTACCCCTGTACGGGTCCAGCTCATCAAGGTTGGTAAGCATGTATAGCATGATCTTTCGCCACTCTTCATAGTTCAACTGCTTAACTGTGGATCCACTTGCCGTGCCGAGTTGGCCTCGAAAAAGGCTAAGACTCGATTCATTTCTCCAGCATTGTAACGAGGGGGTGGATTATGCACGCTAGGAAGGTTCTCGGAGTAGTATTCTTCAGTGAAGTTGGACACCTCCTCCAGAATGGATGCCTCTGCAATGGAAGCCTCAATTTTGGCTTTGTTTCTACATTTCTTGCGAAGAGTCTTCATATTTCTCTCGACTGGAAAGCACCAACGCCATTGCACAGGCCCTCCCATTCGAACCTCATTTGGGAGGTGTACGATCAAATGAAGCATCGGAGTGAAGAAGCCTGGTGGAAAGATTTTCTCCAGCTTACAGAGCAACACAGGTGCAGCTTTCTCCAAGTCATCAATGACGGACCGAGATATCTCCTTGGCACATAGCTGGCGGAAGAAATAGCTCAAATCTGCCAAGACAACCCACAGGCTCAGGAACATAGCCTCGAACCATCGCCGAAGAAGCCGTTCGATCCATACGTGGAAGTCATGACTCTTCATCCCTAGGACTCGCAGAGTAGATAAGTTGACTCCTCTCGTTAGATTCGCTGCATATCCATCAGGAATGTCAATGTCTGGATCCACTGAAGTATTTCTTTCCTTTGTGGCCTGCCCAAGACGAAATCGACCTTGGGCCGTGTCCATCTCCTACCGGGCCTGAGGAGGCAGCATCTTTTGCTTTGGTCTATCGCACAACAGTGCCAGGTCTAGTCTAGCCTTGGGTGGTCCCTTAGACTTTTCAGTGTCCATGAGTGTTCCCCAAAGCGACTCAGCGAGTTCTTTTCAGTGTGCATTACATCAATGTTATGTGCAGAAGAAGATCGTCATAATAAGGGAGTCTTTCCAAGCCTGACTTATGAGTCCACATATGCTCCTGACCATACCCGCAAAACGACCGTCTGTTTCGTTAACTGGAGAGCATCTATCTGAGCATGAACCTCGGCACCGTTCAGCATCCGATGGGAGGATCTCTCACCACGACACCTTTGGTAAGTTCTTGGTGTCCCGTCTTAAAGGATGGTCAAGAGGCAGGAATTGTCGATGTTGTCGAACGCCGAACTTGCCACCCTTCTTCAACCAGATAAATCTCGTAGTTGTCTTACAAACGGGGCATGAGAACTTGCCATTGACACACCAGTCAACAGAATATCCCATATGCCAGGTAGTCATGTAGTGAGTACTGTACCAGATGTGCAGATTGTGAAGTTAGACCTTGAAGCTCGGTCGTATGTCAATACCCCTTCATTCCAAGCAGTTTCCAATTCATCAATCAGAGGCTCCATGTACACACCCATGTTATTCCCCGGGTGTCCAGGAATTATCAACGACAAGAAGACAGTATGACGTTGAAATAGGACGCCGGGGGGGAGATTGAGGGGGATAACGAAGACGGGCCAACAGTGTACGGGACAGCCATGAGTCCATAGGGATTGAAACCGTCCGTTGCAAACGCAACACGAACATTACGAGCCTCTCTAGCTTTGTCATGATGGATGCGATCGAAATGGGCCCATGCTTCACCATCGGCGGGATGTACCAACTTCTCAGGATTGTATCGGGTACCCTGTTTGTGCCATGTCATCTGTTTCGCGGATTCCTCGGTCATGTAGAGACGTTGGATCCTCGGTGTGAACGGCAGGTAACGCAGGACTTTCATGGGGATAGAAAGCTGCCTCTTGGGCCTTCACCATCGTCTACCTCCATGTATCTCGACGCTTTACACTTCGGACAGTAACCTGCATCCGTGAGATCTTTCCTGAAGAGGACGCACCCATTTGGACAAGCATGTATCTGCTCATACGGCATCTTCAGTGCACGAAGCAGTTTCTGTGACTCGTACAGGCTCTTTGGCAATATGTGGCCGTCCGGAAGCATGCTACCAAATAGGGCCAACATACCATCGAACGCATCTCGACTCAGGTTGAACTGGGACTTGAACCCCATCACACGGCCAATGGCATCCAGTTGAGAAACCGTTGTCCGATCGTGAAGGGTTTCTGTGCCGAAGACATCATCTCGTAAAACGCCTTTGCGGTCTTCTCCATCTCCTCCTCCGTACGTCCTTCAGCGTACTGTGCTTCTTGGAAGTCATCTAACATGTCTGCTACCCCCGCATCAGCATCAAAGTCCTCCAGACGTGGTCGCACTGCCTCCGCTCTCAAACGATGTGCTTCACCATGGTAGATCCACCGGGTGTAGTCCGGCGTGAATCCATTGTTCACAAGATGTTTAGCCATGTTCTCCTTGTCTTGCCTTCTCCGGTTCCCACATCTGCTGCATGGGCACAACACTTTGATCTCTCCTCGCCGAGCCGCGCCAAATGCATTGTTCACGAAAGCATCTGTCTTGCGCAACCATTCATCGGTGAAATCACTTCTGCTTCTACGGCCCGAGTACATCCACTGACGGTCATCCATCCTACTGTCATGCATCCGAGTACTTACATATCTACCTCCGAGTACTTCCATCCTACTATCATCTAATAGGTGAGGATAGGTCCTAATCCCACCCGCGGATGCGTACATGAGGCCAGTTCCCATTGTCTGCCCCGAGCCGAGACAGAATTTCGGCAGCACCTCCCCGATGTTCTCAAGATACACGTCCCTGTAGGGAGAGTGTGTATCCGGAGAACAACAGGGAGGTGATGCTGAAACTCCATCTCGAATCGGGGCAGACCATGGGAACTAGCCTCATCGACGCATCTGCGGGCTGTCCAAGTAACGTGGACAATCCGAAACAGATACGGTTATCGATATGCAGAGACCTGCATACCTCCAGCCGTATCTCTTTCGGACGGGAGACGCCTAACTGGGTTCAATGACCTAAGACCCTTTTCTGGGAGAGACGTTATTTATACCTAGGGTGCCGGTGGAGTCAGGCTAGCGGCGCAGTGGCGAGTCGGTGCAGTGGCGAGGTGAAGCGGTGCAGGCAGACCCGCGACGACGACGAAGACGATCGAGGTCGCCGAGGATCTCCGGCTTGGCCCCGACAGGTCCTCCTCCTACAGAAAAGACAAAAAAGATAGTATCAATTAGAAATTTCGGCAGAACCTCCCCTGCACGGTGAGGTTTCAAAACCTGCAAGAAAAACGGCACGATGGCCGACATCCACATATATGTCAAGGCACGATGGCCGACATCAACATATATGTCCAGGCACGATGGCCGACATCTAACATATATTCCACAACGATGCCCGACATAATACAATTAAAAGCATAGCTACTACTACTAACAACTACTATACTTATACTACTACTTATCACAACTAAGTTGCAGAGGTACAAGGACGACGGGGCGATCGAGACGACTTACAATGACGACGCGCGCCGATCGACGACGGGACGGTCCATGATGGGGCAGGGGCGCGTGGCCAAATCGGTTGCGCAGGGCTCCTCCTCCTCCTCTTCCTCTCCTCCTCCTCTCCTCCTCCTCTTCCTCCTCTCTTCTTCTCTCCTCCTCCTCCTCCTCCTCCTCTTCCTCCTCCTCCTCTCCTTCTCTCTCCTCCTCTCCTCCTCCCAACGCAGGCCTGCAGGCGGCAGGGGCGCGCGCGTGCGGGGTCGCGGGCGGCCGCGGCGGGGGGGGGGGGGGGGGCGGCGGCCGCGGCGGGGGCAGCTGCACGGCCGCGGGCGGCGGCGGCGGGCGGGGCGGCCGGCGGGCGGGGCGGGGCGGAGGCGTGGGGCCGGGCGGGCGGGCCGCGTGCGGCCCGGGCGGGCGGGCGAGGGCGGTCGGGCGCCGGCGCGGCGGAGCGGGCGGGCGGAGGCGCGCGCGGCGGCGGGCGTGGCGTGTGCGTGTGTTTGTGCGTGTGCGTTTCAGGTGCGCGGAGCGTTTTTTTTATTTTTTTTTCATTTGCCTGCTTTGCCGAGAGCCCGCGATCCGGCTCTCGGCATATACGGCCTTTGCCGAGAGCCCCCTGATCCGGCTCTCGGCAAAGGATTTTGTTTTTTTTTTTTTTGGTAAATCTATGCCGAGAGCCCTGGCCCTGGCTCTCGGCATAGGTGCCCTTTGCCGAGGGCTTTAGGAAGCTCTCGGCAAAGCATATTATTTTTTTGTTTTTTGCTCCCAATTTTTCCTGTGGCCTTGCTACAGTACTACAAGCCAAGATTTCAAATTTGAAGTGTTTTCCATAAATCTTGCTATATTTCGCGCATTTTTTTTAATTTGATGATTTTTTCCGCGGGACGCACGTTTGAACTGCAGGTGCATGAAATAATGAAACTCAGCGATTCGAAAAATGGTATTCATTCTTCAGAGGGTATTTCGACACCGTATCCAGGGACAGGTGCGGAGACTCGACCGTCTCGTGCACGAGAAACGGCGACCAAGTTGCGTGATATTGGATTTAAAATTATTAAAAATACAAACGAAGTCAGAAAATCATGAAAATGGACGAGTGACCTTGACATCGCATGTAGAGGCTATGAAAAAAATTTGGGAATGTTTGGAGCAAGTGGTGACGCAAGATGGTTGAAAACCCTGAGATCTCCGCATATGTCACATGTGATGATATGCGAGATCTCAGGGTTTCAACCATCTTGCGTCACCACTTGCTCCAAACATTCCCAAATTTTTTAGCCTCTACATGCGATGTCAAGGTCACTCGTCCATTTTCATGATTTTCTGACTTCGTTTGTATTTTTAATAATTTTAAATCCAATATCACGCAACTTGGTCGCCGTTTCTCGTGCACGAGACGGTCGAGTCTCCGCACCTGTCCCTGGATACGGTGTCGAAATACCCTCTGAAGAATGAATACCATTTTTCGAATCGCTGAGTTTCATTATTTCATGCACCTGCAGTTCAAACGTGCGTCCCGCGGAAAAAATCATCAAATTAAAAAAAATGCGCGAAATATAGCAAGATTTATGGAAAACACTTCAAATTTGAAATCTTGGCTTGTAGTACTGTAGCAAGGCCACAGAAAAATTGGGAGCAAAAAAACAAAAAAAATATTCTTTGCCGAGAGCTTCCTAAAGCCCTCGGCAAAGGCACCTATGCCGAGAGCCAGGGCCAGGGCTCTCGGCATAGAATTTACCAAAAAAAAAATTCAACCCTGTGCCGAGAGCCTAACAGAGGGCTCTCGGCAAAGGTAACGGCGCAGGGGGAGCCGTTCGCGAGGGTTCCGTTTGCCGACGAGTATTCTACGCCGAGGGTTCGGCTCTCGGCATAGGGTCCCTTTGCCGAGAGCCTGACTTCGCCGAGAGTCGGACCCTCGGCGTAGGAATCGTCGCCGAGTTTCTTATGGTGCCGAGGGCTGGCTCTCGGCAAAGAGCCCTTTGCCGAGTGCCCGTGTTTTAGCTCTCGGCAAAGAGCCGGACACTCGGCAAAGAGCCCGTCTCCGGTAGTGTAGCATTTGCAGTTATGGATATCAGCAAGACACATCATCCACTAACATACATTTAATTATCCACATTAGTGTACCACATCAATACATCATCCATAACATTAACTTATAATTTTTTATCTCTTGATATAAGTAATTTTATATTTCAAATCAGCAGCAATTTCCGCGGTAACGCACGAGTATTCCTTTAGTATCTTAGAAACATCGGAGAAGTGTTTCATTCTCATAAAACTATCTCTAACCTCGTTAGATATCTTTGGTCATAAACAGTCATGCTATCATATTTAATGTCCATAAAACTCTGCTTATTAAACCCCATTGAAATTGGTGTTAGGGAAGCTTAGGGGTAGCTAATGATGGCCACCTTTTGTGACTGTTGATCTTCGAGAATATTTTACCTATCATAATATGTTGTTACCTCTCTACCTCTTCACTGGAAAGTGCTGTGCTCGTGGGGGATTGACTAGACAAAATGCGCATAATGGCAAAAATGCATGTTTGCATGTTATGTTGTGTAACAAACTATATAAAAAGGGTTAGTTAGATGTCCATCTCAGCTAAAAGTTTCATTTCAATGATGTTGAAAAGTATTACCTATATGTCTTTACACCAGGAAGGAAATGGCATCGTCAACTCAATCTGAGACGAGTGAGGAAATCGCTGCCCAGCTTAGTTTGGAAGAGAACGAAAGTTTAGATGAGATCATCAAGGAAGCTGAGAGCGACTTGGAGTCTCAGGAAGTTCTGGATCAATCCCTTTCCATTGTTGCCGAAAATGAAGGCCTTGACAAGGACGCAGCTGCAAAATTACCATTTTACATTGTGTCAGGCGTTTTGATTAATCAAACAATATTAAAGAAACCCATGAGTGTTATGGCTAAGTATATAGGAGCAGGACACATTATAAAGAACTTCCCCAACCCGCTCAAATTTGCTCAACCTGATACTTTCGTCATCTCAAATATATCTGACAAAGGTGTTGAGGCAGTTGTGGTGTACTCTGGATTCAACAAAAAGAATGAAGCATGTGGATGGCTACTTGCTTTTGTCAACAACAAGGCTTATGGAATGAGGGTAAGTAAATAAGCATTGCTCCATCATATCTGTCTCAAAATCATGCCATTTTATGATAATGTTTTCACAAAATACATTTTTTTAAGAAAATAGTACAAAAGAAGTGGAAAAAAGTGAATGACAACTAAAAAGTAAGGCTATGTTGAAAGAGAGTTTCATTCTCACTCACTGGAGTGCTACATAAACATTTTTGAAGATATGCAAGATATTAAAGAGGAGAGAAAGATGATGAGTTTCATCTAGATGAAACCCCATATAATTGCATATAGTGAATATGCAACACCAAAAGTGAAACTATAAATTGTAGAAAGTTGTTGGTAATATAATTAAGTTCCACCCTTCAAAATTATATAATTAATTAAGTTTTATATGCAATCATGTGCGTTCTTAGTTTTCCCCTCTTTTATAATTAATATTAACAATATTTTCTTATTACATTTTTGATCGGGACAGATTTATGGGGAGAGTGTGGATTCATCGACACTAAATTCCTCCATATCAACTGGAGAATTATTAGAGAGAAGTTGCATAAAGCTGGTCCGGTTGTGAACATCTATGACCCTGCAACTGGAACCTCGCTCGTTGCCAGAATTTCGGGTGTCGGTGGCAAAGCTCGTGTCGCTGCAATCTTCCGTGTGGTTAAACTACCTACGTACTTACATATCAATAATGTACTAGATCCAGTGGATCAACTGTGCCTATTGTGTGTCAGTCTACTATGTATCATGTGTGGTTGTTACTCTTGAGTTGTGTACTTGTTATGATCCAAGGGCAATCACTTGCTCTCCTGTAAGGACATGCAAGCTATTATCTAATAATTAAATAAAATTGCCCTACTAAATAAAATTACACGTTGTACCTGAGTCCCCTTTTTTTACATGTAAAGCTACATATATAGAGGGCAATAATCTTGCATGTTGCTCTATATATGTAGTTTTACACGTACACCTACTAAAAAAATTTGCCCTAATCTATCTCTGTCAATATATTTTAGAAATGGGTAGCATACTCAACTATGTTTATTTATGTATAACTTGCATATTTGTAGCTTGCATGTGCAATCAAATTTAACACTTTTCTGGTTTGTTAGTTCATTCATCTTCTACCCTACTAATGCACCATCATAGATCTATTCTAAGTCCACCCAGAAAACATCCCCCGCTGAGATGACCTTACTAAATCCACACGCGAAACTGTACGCAGAAAATCAACTCCATAGAAATTGACCATCCAGAATTAATTCGTAACTTTCTGTCTCTTACTTACTCACATGTAACGGACGAGATTAGATGTATGGTATATCTCTCATCCGTCACTCAAACATCTCCAACAACACAAGAATTACAGAAGGAAAAAAATCGTCGAAACAAACCGCGTGGAAGACATCCAAGAATTACGTAAGAAAAAAATATCGCCAAAAATAAACCGCCTGGAAGATTTCCACGCCTGTTAATATTACGGAAGGAGTTGTGGGATCGTTGAGAAAAAAAATTGCCAAAAAAAATAAACAAGCGCGTCATGAGATCGTTGAGATCGCATGAAAGAAGATAAAATATTAAAAAAACAAACACTAATCATATTAGATCTTTAAAAAATGTTGAACGCTAATCAAATTAGATCGTGAAAAAATATTATTGTTAAACAAGCGCGTGGGAGGAGGGAGGAGATAAAATATTACCGAAAAAATCAAGCACTAATCACGATCGGCAAAGAAATGCCGTGCGTGAAACAAGCGTGTGGGAGGAGAGAGAATATTACAAAAATGAAAAAAATATATTGTTGTCCGTGTTCGCAGCTGCGAGGTCGTCGTCAGTGATCCGAGGCCGTCGTCCGACCCCACGGACGAAGGCGGCACCGGCCAATCGCCGTCCACGATCCGAGGCCGTCGTCCGACTCCACGAACGTAGGTGAGACTCATGCACACGGTTTGTCAGTCCGTCTAAACGAACGTTGGTCATTGTCCGTGTAGATACATGCACAAGCGAAAAAAAATCACTCGACGCAATGTACGCGAGCCCACTGTCCGTGCACCGAGGTCGTCGTCTGTGTTGACGCACGCGAGCCTCCACACGCACTCCGCTGGTCGGCGGCGCCATGCACGCGAGCCTCCACGCGCACGCCGCCATCTGTGTCGACGCACGCGAGAGCCTCCACATTCACGTTGCCGTATGCGTCGACGCACGTGAGCCTCCATGCGCACGCTGCCAATCGCTGGCGCCATACACGCGAGCCTCCACACGCATGCCACCGGTCACTGGCGCCATGCACGAAGAACATTAATTAAATCCATGTTTTATTTACAATTATTACTGTTCCTGTGATGTTAAATCATATGATTGTCGATGTTAGTAATATTAATTAAGATAGTTTTTTTACTTTTTATCCTAAGCATAATATCTAACATAGCTAAGTAAGTTTTTACTGTGATCCGACAATGGTCGCTTGAATGCGACGCATATCAGCGAAATGGTACCATCGCGAGATGGCTCTTGATCACCGCGCGAGGCGGGTTATATGTAGACAAAAAAAATGGGAACGCCAAGTGACAGACCATCCAAACTCTAGGTATAACCTTATACATATATTGTCACATCATATATATATATAACAAATCATGTATAACACCACCATTGCCAAAACAGTGATTTCCGAAGAACAACGAAAGAGAGAAGAAAAGAACAGGAAACAACGTATCGCGCAAGGATGAGGGCTGAAGAGACCGATGCCGAGCGGGAAGCGAGAAGTAAAAAACAACGTGACTACTGTGCTCAACGAAAAATTAGTTCAAGTGTACTTTACCACCAACCAGAACAATCAGCTGGTATTTTTTTTTTAGTTCTGCTGCCATATTTTAAAGATAAGTTCTATTTCAAAGGTTATGATACAGACATGTTATATATAGCTACATTACGCAATATTACCAAAAAAATTCAATCTCACCGTGAAGCTAGCCAATCATACGTGCAACAATAGCATTTACTTTTGAAACATGAATTTATGTGTTCCATAAAATAACTACCGATAATTACTTATTATATGTTTTATTTTTCTTTATTATTAAATACTGATTTCATTTATGAACATGAAATAACACATGCTCCTCTCCAGAAAATTAGGAAGTTTCCTTATGTACTTTTTCATGCATTCATAGAATGGTGTAAAATTGTCAATGATCAACACTGTGAGCATATTACTAACATATCTCATTATATTATCTACCATAACAATTTCTAATTTTTTCGTAATAAATATAGCAAAATAATAACTTATCTTATTATATATATCTGTCATGAGCAGCTATCGGCTTCACTAAGAATGAAATTCTTGACAGACATTTTGAAGAGCCGTATGAATGAATGTTTTGACAACTTAACTGGGATCTCCAGGACATGGTTAAGGCCTTAGGCAAGATGTAATTTAGATGGTTAATAAAACAAAAAAAATTTGTTATGTCTTTTAAAGATAACATTTTTCTAGATTGTACTCAGAACCATTACAATTGTGTAAAAATTGAGCTATGAAAAAATAACTTTAGTCGTTTCATTTTCGAATGTGTCATGAAGTGAAACCGTGGCGTTAGCACGGGCACTAAACTATTAAAGTAATCGGTAGTAGTATTGATTATTTGAGGGTATATACTCCAGGTCGAGTATACCATAAATGTTTATTCGTCGACGGACTTTTTAGCATGCAAAGTCTCTGAGAAGCTGGCCAAGAGTAACCACGCGCTATGGGCTATGGCCAGAGTTTGTGCTCTCCGTGAGAAGTTGGCTACTCAGGCTCAATCTCTTTCAGGATCCTCCATTTCTACTGGATGTGCTTATAGTCATTCTTCTCACCAGTGCTCTCTGTCTTTAGCACTGTCCACTGTAAACATTAGTGACATTTTATTCGTTGCAGCTTCATGCTGCTAATATATCTTGGGCCAGCTCCTGGCCCCGTCTGTTATCAAAAAAAAAAAAGTTCAAACTTCTCCTTCACCTTCTATCAAATTTCCTTTATCGTCAAACCTACCCAATCGTTCCCCGGCCTATCCTTCACCATCAACCGGCCGGATGGCCATGTTGTATTCCCCCATGTCACTAATTGGCTCAACGGGCTCCGCAGTCGGATCCAACAAGGTGATAACATGTCGGCCATTCCGTAAATTAGTTGGGCCTCTCATAATCCCGTGGCTAGTTGTTGTGGTTGTCACTCTTGGTGTGAACTTAAACCTATACATAGGAGGTGTTTATGACTGCTCCGCTCCTGTTTTTATAGCTCTGCTCTAACTCTGCGTTGTCAAACACCTCCAACTCCACAAACTCAGCTCCAAGAAAAAATAGAGTTTTAAACTAGGGGGTGTTTGGTTTCCACCCCTAGAGTTTAGCCACTAAAGTTTAATGAAGGTGACTAGAGTTGTAGTGTTAAAAGTGACTTTTAGTGGGGTGTTTGGAACTTTAGTGACTAAAAGTGACTAAAGTTTTTAGTGGGTAAACTCTAGGGGTGGGAATCAAACACCCCCTAATTCTATATTTTTTCTGAAACACTTCAAGGGGTACTCTAGTTTTTAGTGCTTCTTACTTTCATATGAAGTTGAGAAATATTTACCAGCATTGCCACTCATCAATATTAATCACTTTGACGCAGCAAGCTGACAGCAGCATGCGCGACGGGCCACTCGTCGGCTCGTTGGGCTGCTCAGCCTTTGAGACTTGAGTGGCCTAGTGACGAGGACATCAACACCAGCGATACATCCTCTCCGACACAACCTATAGCTGGTCCTCTTACTCGTGCTCGTGCTCGTCAACTTAATCATCAACTGAGTTCCTTGGTAAGCTCTTGTCCATCTTGTTTAGACAATGGAAACGCGTGCACTCTTGTTTTGATTAGGAACCGAGGAGAAGAGACAAAAGGGAGAAGGACTCGCGCTAGCTGGATTCGGGACTGCAGCAAAGCGCCAACTTGTGACCGTCACCACGGTTGCATACGGTTCGGATTCAGGCGCTTCAGGACTTGTTGGAAAGCTTATCAAGTCTACTTTCATATGAATGAAGTCCCACGTCAATATCTGTTCGGAAGCAGCGGCAATGATCCAATTACCGTCGATAGGTCTTGCTGTCCAGGGTGCGGCGTCACCTCATTTTGGGCTAATGGCCCATGTATCAAGTTGGGTCCAATAGGGACGCGTCCTAGGGTTGGAGGACGACCCCAACACCCCTTTGGTCGTCAATCCATCTACTTATATCCCTCTAGAGCCGCCATGGTCGGTTTGAGTTTTGTTTACATCAAGTTTAGCCTTCGCTACTTGCTTGTAGGCACGCGTGCTGGATCAGCTGCCCGTCTCTTTGTCTTCGGAACCCAATTGTTGATTAAGATTCAGTTTGAAACCTTCAATTTCATCTTGCAATTCAGTGCTTGTTTTCCTCGTTCTTGCTAGTTCTTCGATTGCTTGCAGGACGGGAGCCCTAGGGGCTGGTTGTCGCGCTCCACAAGATCGAGACGGCTATTGGACGTGGTGTATCGGTTGCTAAGGCGCGGTCTTGAGGGCTGTAGTCGGGCCGTGAACGTCATCTCCATCCACCAATCGAGTTATCCCCCGTTTCTCATCAAAAGATCGGGCAAAAACCCTAGCGGGTTCGCATTAGTTGGTAATCAGAGCAAGGTTCTTCGGTGAGAGACTTCTAATCCTTTGCTGTTTTTAATTAATTTCCTATAGTCCAGAAAAGCCAAAAAAAATAGTAGATTAGTTTTTCCATAATCCTTTTAAACCTTTGTGTCTTGGCTAGTACCATTTAGTTAGGGCTTGTTGAATTTGTGTTGCTTCGGTTTGTGTCGAGTTGCTGGTCTTAGTGGTTTCGAGTTCTTGTCACCATCTATACACAGCCGAGTATTACCATATCTTCTCTCTGTCGAATCTGTGGGGAAGTCCGAATTGAACTGTGGTCTTGGTCCGGATCGAGTTGAGTTCCAATCTGAGTTCCACCAACATGATAACAAAGGAAGCCGTGTAGAACTTGGCAATAGGTGGAATCCGTTTTGTGGTTGGTTCTGAGTGGGAAACCGAGTAAGAGAGTAGTGTAGTCTGCGTGTTGATCTATCCTGATTTCCGACTACGTGATCCAAAAGAAAGATAACTCCATACTTGTTCGGACTAACTCTAGAGAGAGAGAGAGAGACTGTTTTGCTCTTTTGTACTTTCGGAATACCCCTGTACTTTCGGAAAAAGCGTGTGTAGCGAATTGCTCTTTTGTATTCTTTTGTTCATATAATCAGTTTTTGAGGTTGCCCAAAAAAAAAGAAAAAAAAGAAAGAAAAAAAAGAAAAAAAAGGAAAAGAAAGAGAAAAGATTCAAAAGAAAAGGGACTGTTTTTCATATTGATTTTAGGACTGTTTCACCTTGTTTTCGGGGGTGTGCTGTGGTTTCCTTTGTGTCCAGGCTCGCGTCTCTAGCACGGTCTAGCCTAGGACCAGCACAGTACCGTCGTCGAACGTTTATTCAGCTCGCTTTTATAACTAACGTGGTGCTAGTTCGTTTGTTGTTTCAGCCCACCTATAGCTCCACATACTCTACAGCTTGACAGGTCTTGTGCTGCAGCACCGATACACTTCATCCATTGCTGTAGACTTGTTGGTAGACGACCCCTCCTGTCAAGCAAGGTAAGAATTGGTAAGAACTTGTGTAACAAGTTGAGTGTGAGCGACTTGTTGTAGCTACATCCTAGTAGTTGTAGGGCTTTTATTTCTTCACTTGCCTTTCTTGTGTCTTTGTCTTTGAACCATGACAGGGGCAGATGATGATAACGAAATACCACATACACCTCGCACTAAGGGCATCATACAACATTTTTGAAAGGAAAGTGAAGCTGCACACAGAGGGACTTGATAACGACTTGCAGGTGACAAATGAAAAGCTGGGCAGTGTTGGAGGCTACGCAGATTGCCACAAACAACAAGCTTACAAGTTTGGAGGAATCCGTTGCTAGTGTGGACAAAGTCTTGCTGCTCTCCTAAGGCGATTTGATGACTTCCACACCGAAGATAAAGAGAAGCATAAAGAAGAAAAGGAGGGAGATCGAGAGCACGGTAGTCATGAAGATGACTACACTGCTGATACTGAACATGATGATCAAGACACTCGTGATCGACGTCGCCTACGTCACAACCGTAGAGGTATGGGTGGCAACGCGCCGAGGTACACAATAATGATGATGCTTTCAGTAAGATTAAATTAAGATACCTCCTTTTGATGGTAAATATGACCCTAATGCCTACATTACTTGGGAGATTGGTGTTGATCAAAAGTTTGCATGTCATGAATTCCTGAGACTACACGTGTTAGGGCTGCTACTAGTGAGTTTACAGATTTTGCTTCTGTTTGGTGGATAGATAGAAATGGCAAGAAAAATCCTAATAACATACCTAAAACATGGGATGCGCTGAAACGATCCATGAGAGCTAGATTTGTTCCATCTTACTATGCCGTGATATGATAAATAAGTTGCAGCAATTGAGACAAGGTGCTAAAAGTGTAGAAGAATATTATCAGGAATTACAAAACGGGTATGTTGCATTGTAACCTAGAGGAGGATGAGGAACCGGCTATGGCTAGATTTTTGGGTGGGTTAAATCGGGAAATTCAGGACATCCTCGCTTACAAAGAATACAATAACGTAACCCGTTTGTTTCATCTTGCTTGTAAAGCTGAAAGGGAAGTGCAGGACGACGTGCTAGCGCAAGGAGTAATATTCTGCAGGGAAGGCTAATTCATGGCAGCAACGCATGACTACAACTCCATCTACACGTATTTCTACTCCATCATCTAGTGACAAGACTCGAGCTGCCCCACAAATTCAGTTGCAAAGACAATGCAAAAGCATGCCTGCGAGTACTTCATCTGTGGCATCGATGAGTAGAACAAGCAACATATAATGTCACCGGTGGTGCAAGGATATGGGCACATGATGTGTGACTGTCCAAACAAGCGAGTTATGATTGTCAACGATGATGGTGAGTGCTCATCTGCTAGTGATTTGATGAAGAAGATACACTTGCACTGCTTGCGACTGACCATGCAGTAATGAAGAACAAATAGAAGAAACATATTAATGCAGGTGAAGCGGACCACTATGAGAGCTTGATCGTGCAGCGAGTACTTAGTGCACAAATGGAGAAGGCAGAGCAAAATCAGCGACACACTTTATTCCAAACAAAGTGTCATCAAAGAGCGATCCTGCGCATGATCATGATGGAGGTAGCTGCAACAACTTGGCAAGCAGCGATATGGTGCAGAAGCTTGCCCTCAACACCAAACCACACCCGCATCCCCTACTCCATCCAATGGTTGAACAATAAACAGTGGTAAGGCAAAGGTAACTAGACTTGTGAGAATCAATTTTTCCATCGGATCCTACAAAGATATTGTTGAATGTGATGTTGTACCTATGCAAGCTTGTAACATTCTGCTAGGTAGACCTTGGCAATTGATAGAGATTCTATGCATCATGGTAGATTCAAATTAGTATTCTTTCTATACCATGATCGCAAAATTGTGTTGCATCCTATGTCCCCTGAAATTATTATGCAAACTGATGTTGCTAGGGCTACTAAAGCAAAGAGCGAGAGAGCAATAAACTGATAAAATCTGTAATTGATAAAAAAGATGAGATAAATCTGAAAGGACGTTGTATGATAGCTACCAAATCAGATATTAATGAGTTCAATGCATCCACTTCTGTTGCTTATGCTTTGATATGCAAGATGCTTTGATTTCAATTGAGGATATGCAATGTTCTTTGCCCCCTGCTGTTGCTAACGTTTGCAGGAGTATTCTGATGTGTTTCCAAGTGAGGATACCAGCGGGGCGGGGCTGCCTCCACTACGCGGGATTGAGCACCAATTGATCTTATTCTTGGAGCATCTTTGCCAAAACGTGCACCATACAGGACAAACCCGGGAAGAAACAAAGGAAATTCAGCGACAAGTGCAAGAATACTAGACAAAGGTTATGTGCGAGAATCTCTTAGTCTTTGTGCTGTTCCGATAATTTTAGTGCCTAAGAAAGATGGAACATGGCGTGTGTGTTGATGTAGAGCTATTAATAATATCACCATTCGATATCGACGCCCTATTCCACGATTAGATGATATGCTAGATGAACTGAGTGGTGCTGTTGTGTTTTCAAAAGTTGATTTACGTAGTGGGTACCACCAGATTCGTATGAAATTGGGAGATGAATGGAAAAACTGCTTTCAAAACTAAGTTCGGTTTGTATGAGTGGTTAGTCATGCCTTTGGGTTAACTAATACACTAGTACTTTCATGAGATTAATGAACGAGGTTTTGCGTGCTTTCATTGGGAAATTTGTTGTCGTATATTTTGATGATATATTGATTTACAGCAAATCATTGGATGAACATCTTGATCATTTACGTGCTATTTTAATGCACTACGCGAGGCACGTTTATTTGGTAACCTTGAGAAGTGCACCTTTTGCACCGATCGAGTGTCTTTTCTGGTTATGTTGTGATTCCATAGGGAATTGAGGTTGATCAAGCCAAGGTGGACGTGTGAAGCTATACAGGGAAGGCCTGTCCCAAAGACTATCACCCAAGTGCGGGAGTTTCCTAGGACTTGCTGGATTCTATCGCCATTTTGTGAAGGATTTCGGCACATTGCTGCACCATTGAATGAGCTTACAAAGAAGGGGTGCCTTTTGAATGGGGCAAAGCACAAGAGAATTCATTCAACATGTTGAAAGATAAGTTAACTCATGCACCTCTCCTACAACTTCTTGATTTAATAAGACTTTTGAGCTTGAATGTGATGCTAGTGGAATTGGTTTGGGAGGTGGTTTGTTACAAGAGGGAAAACCTATTGCATTTTAGTGAGAAATTGAGTGGGCCTGTTCTCAATTATTCTACTTATGATAAAGAACTCTATGCTCTTGTTCGAACATTAGAGACATGGCAGCATTATTTGTGGCCCAAAGAGTTTGTTATCCATTCTGATCATGAATCTTTGAAACATATTCGTAGTCAAGGAAACTGAATCGTAGGCATGCAAAATGGGTTGAATTTATTGAATCTTTTCCTTATATTATTAAGCACAAGAAAGGGAAGGAGAATATTATTGCTGATGCTTTGTACGGAGATATACTTGCTGAATCAACTTGATTACAAGATCTTTGGGTGAGAAACAATTAAAGACCAATATGTTCATGACGCTGATTTTAGAGACGTGTTGCTGCATTGTAAAGATGGAAAAGGGTGGAACAAATTCATTGTTAGTGATGGTTTGTGTTTAGAGCTAACAAGCTATGCATTCCAGCTAGCTCTGTTCGTTTGTTGTTGTTGCAGGAAGCGCATGGAGGTGGCTTGATGGGACATTTTGGAGCAAAGAAGACCGAGGACATACTTGCTGGTGGTCATTCTTTTGGCCAAGGATGAAGAGAGATGTGAAGGGTTTGTTGCTCGTTGCACAACATGTCAAAAGGCAAAGTCACGGTTAAATCCCCACGGTTTGTATTTACCTCTTCCTGTTCCTAATGCTCCTTAGGAGGATATATCTATGGATTTTGTGTTGGGATTACCAAGGACTAGGGACGAGGGGGACGTGATAGTGTGTTTGTGGTTGTTGATAGATTTTCTAAGATGGCACATTTCATACCATGTCATAAAACTGATGATGCTACAAATATTGCTGATTTGTTCTTTCGAGAAATTGTTCGCTTACATGGTGTGCCCAACACAATTGTTTCTGATCATGATGCTAAATTTTAGTCATTTTTGGGAGACTTTGTGGTTTAAATTGGGGACTAAGATTTTATTTTCCACCACTTGTCATCCCCAAACTGATGGTCAAACTGAAGTTGTGAATAGAACTTTATCCACTATGTAAGGGCTGTTTTAAAGAAGAATATTAAGATGTGGAAGAATGTTTCCTCATATTGAGTTCGCTTATAATCGTTCATTGCATTTTCTACTACAAAAATGTGTCCTTTCGAGATTGTCTATGGCTTCTTGCCACGTGCTCCTATTGATTTAATGCCTTTGCCAAGTTCTGAAAAAATGAATTTTGATGCTAAGCAACGTGCTGAATTGATGTGTTAAAATTGCATGAAGCCACTAAAGAAAACATAGAGCGCATGAATGCTAAGTACAAATGCGCTGGAGATAAAGGTAGAAAGCAATTGATTCTGAACCTGGGGATTTGGTTTGGTTGCATTTGCGAAAAGATAGATTTCCAGAACTGAGAAAATCCAAATTGATGCCTAGAGCTGATGGTCCTTTTAAACTACTGCAACGAATTAATGAGAATGCATATAAGCTTGATCTTCCTGCAGATTTTGGAGTTAGTCTCACATTTAACATTGCAGATTTGAAGCCTTATTTGGGTGAGGAAGATGAGCTTGAGTCGAGGATGACTCAAATGCAAGAAAGGGAGGATGATGAGGACATCAACACCAGCGATACATCCTCTCCGACACAAACCTATAGCTGGTCCTCTTACTCGTGCTCGTGCTCGTCAACTTAATCATCAAGTGAGTTCCTTGATAAGCTCTTGTCCATCTTGTTTAGACAATGGAAACACGTGCACTCTTGTTTTGATTAGGAACCGAGGAGAAGACCAAAAGGGAGAAGGACTCGCGCTAGCTGGACTTGGACTGCAGCAAAGCGCCAACTTGTGACCGTCACCACGGTTTCATACGGATTCGGATTCAGGCGCTTCAGGACTTGTTGGAAAGCTTATCAAGTCTACTTTCATATGAATGAAGTCCCACGTCAATATCTGTCGGCAGCAGCGGCAATGATCCAATTACCGTCGATAGGTCTTTCTGTCCAGGGTGCGGCGTCACCTCATTTGGGCTGATGGCCCATGTATCAAGTGGGTCCATTAGGGACGCGTCCTAGGGTTGGAGGACGACCCCAACACCCCTGGAGATGGTCGTTCAATCCATCTACTATATCCCTCTAGAGCCGCCATGGTCGGTTTGAGTTTTGTTTAGATCAAGTTTAGCCTTCGCTACTTGCTTGTAGGGCACCGCTGCGCGTGCTGGATCAGCTGCCCGTCTCTTTGTCTTCGGAAACCCCATTGTTGATTAAGATTCAGTTTGAAACCTTCAATTTCCAGCTTGCAAATTCAGTGCTTGTTTTTCTCGTTCTTGCTAGTTCTTCGATTGCTTGCAGGACGGGAGCCCTAGGGGCTGGTTGTCGCGCTCCACAAGATCGAGACGGCTATTGGACGTGGTGGTGTATCGGTTGCTAAGGCGCGGTCTTGGAGGGCTGTAGTCGGGCCGTGAACGTCATCTCCATCCCCCCATCGAGTTATCCCCGTTTCTCATCGAAAGATCGGGCAAAAACACGAGCGGGTTCGCATAGTAGTTGGTAATCAGAGCAAAGCAAGGTTCTCGGTGAGAGACTTCTAATCCTTTGCTGTTTTTAATTAATTTCCTATGGTTCAGAAAAGCCAAAAAAATAGTAGATTAGTTTTTCCATAATCCTTTGGTGGGCAGATCTTGCTACGCCTTCGCTTTGCCCTGATTAAGCTGGTGTGCTATCAAGTTGCTCCGTACTGTTTGGATCAGGGTGCTGATCCTGGGCAGCACGTGGAGGGCCTTGGTGGACAATTTTTAAATTTTATCTGAGCCTCACTTACATCTTCTCGCAAGTCCGATGTGTGTAAACCAGCTGAGCTGGTCGCTTTCAATTATCTTCGTTTGGATCACCAACTGAGCTGGTCGGCTTCGGTTATCTCCGCTCAGATCACCAGCTGAGCAGGTCTGCTTTGACTGCACCTGCTCGTACTCTTCACGACCAGCCTCAACAGCTGTGCTGGGAACTAGTCGATGGCTTTGCTAGCCTTCTCAGCAAAGCTGGAGACCGGTCAAAATACCAGTTACAGGCCGACACGTGGCAGAGCCGTGTACTCTTCCTGACCAGTCTCGCCAGATACGCTGGGGACTGGTCGATGGTTTCTCTAGCCTTCTCGGCAAAGCTGAGAACTAGTCAGAGCACCAGTTATAGGCCGACATGTGGCAGAGCCGCATACTCTTCACGACCAGCCTTGCCAGCTACACTGGGGACTGGTCGATGGTATCGCTGGACTTCTCAGCAAAGCTGGCGACTAGTCAGAGCACCAGTTACAGGCCGACGCGTGGTAGAGCCACGCACTCTTCACGACCAGCCTCTCCAGCAACGCTGGAGACTGGTCGATGGCTTCGTTGGCCTTCTCAGCAAAGTTGAGGACTGGTTAGAGCACAAGTTACAGGGCGATACGTGACAGAGCCTCGTAGTCTTCACGACCAGTTATAGGCCAACACATGGCAGAGCCGCGTACTCTTTGCATCCAGCACCAGCTAAGTTGGGGACTGGTCGATGACTTCATTGGCCTTCTCGGTAAAGCTTGGAGCTGGTAAGAGCACCAGTTATAGGCCGACACGTGGCAGAGCCGCGTACTCTTAGCAAACAACCTTGCTAGCTAAGCTGGGGACAAGTCGATGGCTTCACTGGCCTTTTCAGCAAAGCTGGGGGCTATTCAGAGCACCAGTTACAGGACGACACTTGGTAGAGCCTCGTACTCTTCGTGACTAGCCTCTCCAGCTACGTCGGGGACTGGTCAATGGCTTCGCTGACCTTCTCAGCAATGTTAGGGACTGGTCAGAGCACTAGTAACAGGCCGACACGTGGCAGAGCCGCGTACTCTTCGCGACCAGCCTCGCCAGCTAAGCTGGAGACTGGTCGATGGCTTCGCTGGCCTTCTTAGTAATGCTGGGGACTGGTCAGAGCACCAGTTACAGGTTGACACATGGCAGAGCCTTGTATTCTTCACGGATGCGTTCTTTTTTGACCTTGGTACCAAAGTGACCAAGTCACCTACTACCAAGCTCGGAGATTATCGTGTATACATGACGCTCGTCCGTACATGTATAAGAGTTCGTCTTCTTTTTTCTAACCTTTGTACCACGTGACCAAGTCACCTGCTACCAAGCTCAGGGACTACCGTATATACATGGCGCTCATCCGCACATGTATATAAGTTTGGTTATGTTTAAGATCTTGGCACCACGTGACCGAGTCACTTGCTGTCAGATTCGGGGACTAAGTGGCCACACTTCACCTGATCGGTGAGTATGCTTGACAACGAAGTTAGCTGCAGTCAGGATCTTGGTCATGGAGCCCTTGCTTATACTTACCAGTATAAAGTGGGCACACTTGAATACATGGCTTTTTTTTCTTTTTCTTTCAAAAGAGCACAATATATCTTGCGAGTTTCACTAGCGAAATATCAGGGTCATCACAATGTTACCTTGTGAGAGGCCTAATTCATGAGTTGTAACCAGTTTTGTCGCTATTTGGAATATTTGTCGAGCGGCTACACCACTTCAAGATTCATCATGTTTCGGGACTATCTATGGGGGTATGAACCCATATACCCTCACGGCCAGACTTGGGCTACTTTGAAAAAGCCAGCCCAACTCGTTGCGAAGGCATAGTACGACGAGGCCCACCTGGTCGAACAGGAGGCCCATTTGGTCGGGCGGTGGCATAGTGGTCCTCGCAAGATTGGCGATCAAGGAAACCTGGTCGGTTAGAGAAAATACCGCATCCTGTATGGTACGCTGATTGTAACTGATTTAGTTTCTTTATCCCTTTGATAGATCTGATCTATCGAGATTTGTAACCTTGCTCCCCATGACTATATAAGGCTAGCAGAGACCCCCTCAAAAACAAGATTGATTCTCATACAGAATACACAACTCGACGCAGGACGTAGGGTATTACGCTGACCTAGCGGCCCGAACCTGGATAAACCTCTGTGTTCATCTAGTTTTGTCTTGCGTCAATGTCTGGGTCGTCGTCTTGCGCACCTCTCCCGCTAATTTACCACCTTGGGCATACCCCTATAGGTGGGCTATCGACCATATTTCATTGATAAACGCGGGTTAAGGGGGGTGAGAAGCCTGACATAAACTTCTTTTAGTGGCCATCGGATCTGATCTCATTGTTTTTTTGCCCTTGATTTTAGACGAATTCCTGATGGCCATCGGATCTGATCTCATTGTTTCCTATGTGTATTTTTTCCGGTGCACAATTTATTAGAGCCTCCCAGGGGGGGGGGGGGGACAGTTTTCTTAGCAGACCTAAAATAATTCTAACTGATCTATTACAGTAGAGATGAATAAAAGTAAGGAGCCACGTACAATATACATCTCCTGTCACTTTTACTTAGTCACAAGTTGTAGGAAGCGGCAGGTCCGGAACCATGTTCTACTCAACTAGCCTTTTTCACAAACAAACTTAAGAGCTGTTTTGCTCTTTGTGCAAATTAAATGCCCAATATTTCCCAAACGAAAAATTAACTATGTCCTCCCGTTCTGAACGTCAACCTAGTACACCATTCCCCAATCACAAGCGTAGAGCCATCTCTGCACGGAACAGAGTGTGCCGTGTGCAGGCTGCAGCAAGGTCCTGAATGGCTGCAACTTGTCCGTTTGCGAGCGTGTGATAACAGCGCAGGGCTGACGCGACAAGACATGGATTTGAACAAATCTTCACTTTATACACAATTCAACATGAGTTGTTTCGCTATCAACAATTCAACACAACATATTCTTACTATTGACTAGTGGAATGAGAGCATATATGATGAATGATTGACTTTGATGAGGAAGTTTTGAGGCTTTTCCCGGTTTAGTCCATATCTCGCTACGTGCTTAATGCTTATGACTAACCGGTGGCGTTGAGTTGTGGTGTGTTTTTGTGTTGGTGTGTGTGCAACATGTGTCTCTTGGCTGTGTTGATGTGCAGGTGTTGAGCTCGGATACAGTGGTCGATGGCGAGGTGAAGGTCAAGTAGAGACGTGCCGTGCCGACGGACCGGGATCGGTGAAGGATGGGCGTGCCGTGCGGCGGACGTGCCATGCCGATGTACCTAGAGCGGTGAAGGGCGGACGTGAGGCTGGGACCGACAGACCAGAGGGCCAGAGGACCAGCTGTGGTAGCTGGCACGTGGCATCGGCGAGCAGGAGCACATGGGGATGTGCGATGCATCGGCCGAGTCGGGAGGAAGACGATGACGTCGTGGCACTTGACGGGAGGTCGAACACGGGTTTGCATGCGGCGCAAGTGCCGTCGGCCAAGTCAAGAAGGAAGGCGAAGGCGTTGTGCCCGGCGTGGAGGCTGGACATGCATCGGCATCGGTGCCGGTGGTTGGGGTGTGCGAACCACATCCCGTCTATGGTGCGGGTTCGGTAGCTGAGCCTCAAAAAGCTACATAGACGGTTTCCGAGTTTGGGCCTCAAAACTCGGGTGGCCGGTTTCCGAGTTTGGGCCTCAAAACTCGGGATGGACGGTTTCCAGGTTTGGGCCTCAAAACCTGGGCTCGCGGGTATCCGAGTTTGGGCCTCAAAACTCGGAGTGGACGGTTTCCAGGTTTGGGCCTCAAAACCTGGGCAGGCAGGTTTCCCGCTTTGGGCCTCAAAACCGGGGGAAGGTCCAAAAGGACGGCCGACGCGTGGCGACACCGAGAGGCTTGCGCTGCGGCGAAGCTATCTGTGAGAAAGCGCGGCGGTCGACGGTGATGGCACGTGGCGGCATCCTGGAGCTTGCGTCAAGGCGAAGCGAAGGATGAGAAGGCGCGTGGCCGTCGGATGAAAACTGCTAGGGTTAGACAGTTTTACCCCTGGGGGTATTTGGGTTGGTACTTCATGTTAGGGCGTTTGTGTCATTTGGACGTGCGCCTGTATATAGATGAAGGGGTTGTGTTGGACAACCATCCTTGGAGGTGTCACTCTCATTTTGGTCTTGTGAGAGGCGGCTAGGGTTAGAGGTTAGAGGGCTCTTGTTCTTGAGCTTTTTGCCATCCGAGCTTTGCTGTTGCGAGGAGTGGCTTGTAACCCGACACCGTGTGTACACAAATCTTTCATCTTGCTGAAATCCAAGGATCAAATTCGTGCTCCATTGTTCCCCTCTTTATTTTCGTGTGATTTTCGCAGCTATTTTTAGGGGAATTTGTGTTCGTCATTTTAGAGCGTTTTAGTTCGTTCTTTTTGCGTTGATTCATGCTATGACAAGTGATAAAGCTATTCCTTGAGTGAATCGATCCAATTCCACTCGAGCACGAAAACATCGAAGTTTTTATTTTTGGCCATCTTTTTGCTGTTCTTGGACGCGATCTAAAATTCCCGGAGTTTGGATTAATCCCAGGCGATGATGTTTGGAGATAAGGTTCTAGACATGCTCTAGATTGCCTGTAATTTTTTAGGGATTTTTCCATTAAGTTTTTGTTTCTGTTTCATTCGCCTTGGTGGCCGCCGTCGGTTCTGTGTTCTTATGTCTAGGCTTCTGCTCGGGGTTTGGAAGGCGAGTTCTAGGATGGTCTGAGCAGAGTCCTGCAGCAGCGCTACCAACGCCCGGTGCTCAGGTGCCGTGCGCGCTCTCCTGAGCGGCGCTCGTTTCGAGCAGGCAGCAGGCTCCCCGGTGTTGTGCGCTAAAACGTGAGAAGGCCTCGTCCTCGTGCTTTGGTTCTGCAGGAGAGAGTGCAGTCCTGTGCTTGTTCTGTCAGTGCTGTTCTGATTCCTGTGCTTCTTTTTCTCACCAGCAGCTCGGACTAGCTTGGCAGGGGCTATCGCCCAAGACCTGCATGTCTGCAGAAAGCATCACAGGAGACTAGTAGTCCAACAGCTAGCAGCTTGGTCGATTGATCGTTTATCTGCTGGATATCGTGCAGGGTGCAAGGTGCAGGGCTGCTACAGTACTCGCGATTACTGTAGCAATTCAGCCCAATTTGTTTTCAGCTGCAGTAGCAATTCAGCCCAATTTGTTTTCAGCTGCTGCTTTTCCTTATTGGTTGTCGTGCTCTTCGATTCGGGATTGGCTTATGCTTGTTGCGGTGTCCCGCTGTGTTCCCAGGGAACATCCACCCACTCGTTGGGTCGTGGATATCACGGTGTTTGCTGCTCGTGTTTGACGGTGATTTTCGGACAGCGGCCATAAATTTATTTCGCGAAAAATTTAAGGCTCTCATTCACCCCCCCTCTAGTCGCCGTTTTCGGTCCTTCAATTGGTATCGGAGCCAGTTAAGGATCTCTCTACCTTAACCGGTTCTGGATCCGCGTAGGTGACCTTTTGAGAGCGGTTGTGCTTCCGACTTTGTTCCTCGAGGTGTTTGAGCTTTTGTTTGGCTAACACTAATGGTGCTTTTGGAAATGGCATCAAGTTTTTCTTCCAGTGTGTCTTTGACCTCAGGTTCGAATCATGGACATGTGATCGAGGATGACATTGCCAGAAGAAGGAGGAGTGCGGCTCTTGAGGCAGAACGTGAGGTGGATGCTTTGCTGGACTTCCTAGGAGATGATGAGCATTCAACGGAGGATCGTATTCGTGAACTTGGCAAGGCCAAGAAAGGTACACTTCTCGCTAGTCTTGGGATTTTGTCCCAACGATATGAAGCTTGCTGTGATGATAACGTTAGATATGATTTGCTTTTGTGATACCTTGCATAGGAAGATCAAGAAGTTGAAATGCTGTATCACTAGGTTGAAATGTGGCCTTTTCATTGGAAGTCTAGTGCATCTTTACCTTGCACCTCTTGTAGTCACATGGTTAGGAAGAATGATGAGCTTTGCTTTTCTCTTGCTAGCTTAAAATCTGAGAATGAATTGTTGCAATCAAATGCTTCCAAACCATGTTTAGTTGCATTGACTTGCGCAAGGACCTTGATTGTGCTAAAACTGAAATAGCATTGCTAAACTCAAATGCTTTGTTGCCATGTGTGTCTTGTGAGTCTTTACATGCTGAAATTAATAAACTAAAATTGACTCACACCACATGTGTAGATGAACTTGAGCATGCTAGGGCTAAAATTGTTGAAATAAATTCTAGGCCTTGTAGCTCATGCTCTTTGAATAAAAATGCTTGCCCTACTTCTTGTGCTATTCATGATTCTTTGCTTGATGGAATGGTGATGTTTCTTCCACCGATTTCATTTGCACATCATGCATTGATTTGGAAAAAGAAGTTTTGGCTTTGAAGGTTTGCGCGATGATATGAGCGCTAAGTTAGTTGAGCACAATGATATGAGTGTCAACCTTGAGATGGAGATTGAGCTCTTGCGTACCACATATGCCGAGTGCATTGAAAAGGAGATGGAAAACTTATGAAACACTCCTTTTGGTACTTGTGACCGCCTTATATTGAAAATGAGGTTTTGGCCAAAAGATGCAAGAGCCTTTGTGCTAAGTCATTTGAGTCACGCATTTCTTCCAACTCCGGTGTTGATATTTCTGAGTTTGCATCTTTGCAACCGGAGTTGAGTTCTTGTTCTGCGCGTGAGTCTTTTGACGTTAGCACTTGTGCCAAGGTTTCGGATAGCTCTTTCATAGCTACTCCTAACCTTGTTGTTTCTTTGAGTGACGTCCAAGGGACTTCTCTTGACAAGGGTGCTTCTCACATTTTTGGGACTCGTGCTCTCAATCCGGTTTTCCATTGCACCTTTTGCAAGAAGGATGGACACTCATTCGATTTTTGTTTCCGCCGTGTCAAACACGAGTGACGTATTCGAGCTAAGGCTTTTAGGAAGCCACGTAGCCTTTCCCATGGCACGTGTGCTCCTAGTGATGGCACCAAGTTGGTTGTTGATGCTTCTTGTTCTATGTCCCAAGGGACTTCTCACTTGTCGGTGAATGGTGTGCCTTCCAATAGGCCTTTGTACCATTGCTCTTTTTTGAGAAAGATGGGCATCAAGAAAGCTTTTGCTATCGGCGTGCCAAACGCTTGCGCCAAGTCGTTCTAGGAACTTGGTGGTTCATAGCCTTTCTCATGGCATGAACGCTTGTGATCCTAGTAAGAAGCCCCTCTTTGTTGATGGGTTTTATGACTCCTTCTCTAGTGGGTTAGGTCATGATCGTGGACATGCCTCTAGTGCTCTTCTCTTGGTCCACGTCATGCTTTTCATGGTGCTTCTATTGGTTCTTCTACAAAAACCTTGGAAGATGTTTGCCTCTTTTCCCGTGGTACGACTCGTTCTTCTCCTCGAGTTGTCCTTTTGAGGAATGCTTCAAGGGTGTTTCACAATTCATTGAAACAACATTTGCATCATGCTAACCCACAAGATAAGTTGAGTTTTGTGACCAAGTCTTGGTTCCCAAGTATATGCTTGCTAACCCTTCGGGATCCAAGACTCGGGTTACTTTGTCCTCTTGTGTGTAGATATGAGGATGCGGGGTGGAGAACATGCGCCCGATGGGACTTGGTCTTTTAGATGTGACCAAGATTTGTTGGTTCTCTACACCCCGCTTAGAATTGCCTCCAAAGAGGCTTTTATAGCTTGGTGAGCTTTCTTTTACACTCATACCCTGTACATCCATGATTTATGTCTTGTGATATGAGATGGTCTTTTATGTGCTCACTTGTATAGTTCTGCATGTACATTTTCTCTTGTATCATGTTTTGTTTAGTCTAGCATGTGCTATCTTGTATCATGCTAGCTTTCTGTATAGTTTTGGTGGCTATTCCACTTTTCATGCTAGTCTGTGATCCTCATGAACATTATGTCATGCTTTACCTTATTTCTCCATGAGCTTTACATGTAGAGGTATGATGTTCATTAGGTATCACTTTTCAGGTGCTAGTTTTGGTTAGCTACATGTACCCTGTTGATATGATTAGTTTGAGCACTAGCCTTTCCACAATTTATCATGTTACATGCTTTTGGATCTATTGCTATAATTATTTGCATTGTAGCATGTGTTGAGGTTTAGGCTGTGTTTGGGTTGATCATGTCTCTCGGTTGCATTTTGCTATATAGTGCTTTATCCTGTTGCATGGTAGGCTTGACTAGTTTGAGTTCAGATCTCCTTGCGGCATCATTCATAGGTAGACCTCTTTTTGTTGAGAGTTCACCTTATGCTTATTATGTGACTAACCGTTTTTGTGGAGACTTGAGGTCACACTGGACGAGACGATCCTTGTGTTCTTCTGCTTTTGAGTGTGCAGGAGAACAAGAGCCTGAAGAGAGCATTTTGGCTCACGAACCCGATCCCACTTCTTCCACGACTTGGGGTTCCGTTCGAGCAGCTCTCCAGCGAGCACTAGCTGCACCTGTGGGAGCGACAGCATCAGGCGAGGGGGAGACGACTTCGGCGAGGCAGGTGCCCTGGAGTTCAGCAGATTCAGGCGTCCCCTCGGGTATCACACCAGCAGGTGGTCATGAGCTTCATGAGGTACCTCCGACACACTTCTGAGTTCAGGTTTTTGGTACTCTTCTTCCTTGACCTCTTGTTGCGGTGTGGTCTTTTCGATGTGGATTTTGCTGACTGTCGCTTGAGCGTTTCTTGGCTCTTTATTCGTGAGTTTGGTGTGTGTTTCCCTTTTAGTTGGGGAAGCATTTTGCTTGTTGTATCTAGTTGTACTTCTCCGATACCCTTTTGTTTTGGGTTTTCCTTTTTAGGCTAGTTTTGCTTTGTCTTTGATAGGCTAGCTTTGCATGCATTTCATCATGTATTTTAGTGCATCTTAGAGCTTCATGTTTAGAGCAATGAGAATGAGATTATGCTCTTTTGGTATGCCCAGTTTATTCATGATGATGCTTGTAGCTTAGGCTCTTTTGATCACTTGATACATGTTATGAGCTAAGCTATTTTGCAAATGTGAACTTGATTAATCAACTATGAAACTTTTAATTTGTTCACCATTAAGAGTGGCAACTAGCATGGGTAGGATGTGTTGAGATCACTTGTGCTATCTTTTGTATGCTAGGTTGCTATGTCTCTTGCATGAGTCATTCACTTGCTTGGATTGGTCATATTTACCCTGTGCTTAAAATTGATCCAAGTCTAGTGAAATGAAAAGATCGAGATGGGATTGCATGTGTTAGCACCTCACGGTATCGAGACTGTTTCTCATTGCCACTTGAGTTAAACTTGAGCCGTGTAGTATAAGACCGAAACCGGTGCTTTAAGCTTCAATTGCTTTGTTGCATAAGCTTAGCCCGGTTGAAAAAGTTAGGCAATGACCATGCTTTCAAACCTCTCGTAATCAATGCTTTTAATTTGAACTTGTGTTAATACCGCTGCAAATCCGATAAAATTTTAAAAAATAACACAAGTTATGCTTCATTCTATTACATGATGATTGAAACTTGCTAGGGGTAGTTCACCTTTTATACTTGAGTTAGCACTTGCTCGATTTGCGTCTATTCTTGCTAAGTGCTATTTTAGTGGTGGACTCCTTTTTAAATGGCTTAAAACTGCTCATATGCTTAATTGTTCATAATTCGTATTCATTTGATCAGTTTGAGCATTTGCTAGCATTTGTATTGATTGCTACACTTTCAGGGCAGCACCCTTTTGAGTATCTTTTCATTCTGATTGCTAACACTTGAAGCTGTTGCATTGTGCAGATAATGCATTAGTCTTCAAGTGTTCATACCCCCAGCTTCGATACACTTTGTGGTCATTTTCAATGCTTTTCATAACCCCCCATATGCTTTTGGTTGATGACTTGTCTTGTGTTTGTGTCAACTTTGTGGAGAAATGTCAAAACCCCTCAGCATGTTCCCTTTTGTCAAGGGGGAGAAGCTGTTTGCAAGGGGGAGTTTGAGTGTTGGCACAAAGGGGAGAGCCATGCATTTTGGGGAGAGCTTTGAGCTAGGGGGAGTTTAGCTCTTTTATGTTCTTCTTCAATTGGTATAGCTCTTTTATGTGTCTCAATTGGTATCCTTCATAGTGAGCGTTGGTGCATAGCCCTTGTGTGTAGGCTTGCTTTCAGGGGGAGTCGCTTTTGTCCTGCTGCTTCTCTGCGTGCTCCGAGTGTTTGTGCTCCATTTAGTTTTGAGCTTCTCTTTGTATTTTGTTCTCAGTCGGTATCGAGCCTACTAGTCGTGTTGAGATGCTTTTGCCTCTCTTTTGAGAGACTAGCAGTTTTTGCTTGGTATTTTCGATTTGTATGGAGCCTTCAGCTAGTTGGGTCGAGCCATTTTGCCTCTATCTTGAGGAACTAGCTGTCTTCACCAATTTTTGGCTGTTTGTGATTAGTATCGAGTCTTCTACTAGTTGTGTTGAGCCTCTGTGCCTCTATCTTGAGGGACTAGCAGTTTCGCATTCCAATGCGTTGTTTCAGCCTCAATTGGTATCGAGCCTTGAGCTAGTGGTGTTGAGCCATTTTCTGCCTCTTCTTGAGGGCTAGCTCATTTTTGACTTGGTTGCGTCGAGCCGTTGCCCATGTCTTTGGGAACCAAGTCTTTCGCTCCTTGTCTGAGTTTTCGCTCTTTTGTGGAGTTTTGCTCAGATTTTGCTTGGTTGCGTTGAGCCGTTGCCCATGTCTTTGGGGACCAAGTAATGTTCATTTCAAATTGCCCCTTCTTTAGCATTTCTTTGGCTTTTTGGGCATTTGAATGGATAATCTTCTCATGTCAAGTGACTATGTTCTTTGCTCTTCTATGGCCTTTGATCACTTGAATGAGATTTTCGGCTTTGGTATATCAAACCATCTCTTGTGCTTAGTTTTTTGTCAATTCAATCATCAAGGGGGAGAAATTTCGAAACCCAAGTGGATAAGAACCTTGCCAAGTGGATAAGAACCTTGGTTTCTTTTGTGATGATTGTTTAACAATTTATTTGAGATTGGTTTTTGAGTACCTTTTGGGATTCATGAAACTCTTGTTTTCCTTGACTCTTCGGTTGTGTGGAGGCTTTGCCCGCTTTTCCCGTTTCTTTCGGAACCGAGAGCTTTTATTTGGAGTTTTCATGATCCTTCCTCATCTCAAGTAGCCTTGTGTTTGCTTTTGCTTGGCTTTTGCGCACTTGAATGAGGCTTGCCTTCAAACCCTTCGTTTGTGGTTTTATTTTTAGTCAATGCATTCATCAAGGGGGAGATTGAGAGCATATATGATGAATGATTGACTTTGATGAGGAAGGTTTGAGGCTTTTCCCGGTTTAGTCCATATCTCGTTATGTGCTTAATGCTTATGACTAACCGGTGGCGACGAGTTGTGGTGTGTTTCTGTGTTGGTGTGCGTGTGCAACATGTGTCTCTTGGCTGTGTTGATGTGCAGGTGTTGAGCTCGGATACAGTGGTCGATGGCGAGGTGAAGGTCAAGTAGAGACGCGCCGTGCCGACGGACCGGGATCGGTGAAGGATGGGCGTGCCGTGCGGCGGACGTGCCATGTCGATGTACCTAGAGCGGTGAAGGGCGGACGTGAGGCTTGGACCGACGGACCAGAGGGCCAGAGGACCAGCTGTGGTAGCTGGCACGTGGCATCGGCGAGCAGGAGCACATGGGGATGTGCGATGCATCGGCCGAGTCAGGAGGAAGACGATTGCGTCGTGGCACTTGACGGGAGGTCGGACATGGGCTTGCGTGCGGCGCAAGTGTCGTCGGCCAAGTCAAGAAGGAAGGCGAAGGCGTTGTGCCCGGCGTGGAGGCTGGACATGCATCGGCATCGGTGCCGGTGGTCGGGGTGTGCGAACCACATCCCGTCTACGGTGCGGGTTCGGTAGCTGAGCCTCAAAAAGCTACCTAGACGATTTCCGAGTTTGGGCCTCAAAACTCGGGTGGCCGGTTTCCGAGTTTGGGCCTCAAAACTCGGGATGGACGGTTTCCAGGTTTGGGCCTCAAAACTTGGGCTCGCGGGTTTCCTAGTTTGGGCCTCAAAACTCGGGGTGGACGGTTTCTAGGTTTGGGCCTCAAAACCTGGGCTGGCAGGTTTCCCGGTTTGGGCCTCAGAACCGGGGGAACGTCCAAAAGGACGGTCGACGCGTGGCGACACCGAGAGGCTTGCGTTGCGGCGAAGCTATCGGTAAGAAGGCACGGCGGTCGACGGTGATGGCACGTGGCGGCATCCTGGAGCTTGCGTCAAGGCGAAGCGAAGGATGAGAAGGCGCGTGGCCGTCGGATGAAAACTGCTAGGGTTGGACAGTTTTACCCCTGGGGGGTATTTGGGTTAGTACTTCATGTTAGGGCGTTTGTGTCATTTGGACGTGCGCCTATATATAGATGAAGGGGTTGTGTTGGACAACCATCCTTGGAGGTGTGTCACTCTCATTTTGTTCTTGTGAGAGGCGGCTAGGGTTAGGGGAGAGAGAGCTCTTGTTCTTGAGCTTTTTGTCATCCGAGCTTTGCTGTTGCGAGGAGTGGCTTGTAACCCGACACCGTGTGCTACACAATCTTTCATCTTGCTGAAATCCAAGGATCAAATTCGTGCTCCATTTGTTCCCCTCTTTATTTTGTGTGATTTTCGCAGCTATTTTTGGGGGAATTTGTGTTCGTCATTTTTAGAGCGTTTTAGTTCGTTCTTTTTGCGTTGATTCGTGCTATGACAAGTGATAAAGCTATTCCTTGAGTGAATCGATCCAATTCCACTCGAGCACGAAGAAATTGAAGTTTTTATTTTCGGCCATCTTTTCGCTGTTCTTGGACGCGATCTGAAATTCCCGGAGTTTGGATTAATCCCAGGCGATGATGTTTGGAGATAAGGTTCTAGACATGCTCTAGATTGCCTGTAATTTTTTAGGGATTTTTCCATTAAGTTTTTGTTTGTGTTTCATTCGCCTTGGTGGCCGCCGTCGGTTCTCTGTTCTTGTGTCTAGGCTTCTGCTCGGGGTTTGGAAGACGAGTTCTAGGATGGTCTGAGCAGAGTCCTGCAGCAGCGCTACCAACGCCCGGTGCTCAGGTGCCGTGCGCGCTCTCCTAAGCGGCGCTCGTTTCGAGCAGGCAGTAGGCTCCCCGGTGTTGTGCGCTAAAACGTGAGAAGGCCTTGTCCTCGTGCTTTGGTTCTGCAGGAGAGAGTGGAGTCCTGTGCTTGTTCTGTCAGTGCTGTTCTGATTCCTGTGCTTCTTTTTCTCTCTGATCGTTCTGTACAGCACCAGCAGCTCGGACTAGCTTGGCATTGGCTATCGCCCAAGACCTGCATGTCTGCAGGAAGCATCACAGGAGACCAGTAGTCCAACAGCTAGCAGCTTGGTCGATTGATCGTTTATCTGCTGGATATCGTGCAGGGTGCAAGGTGCAGGGCTGCTACAGTACTCGCGATTACTGTAGCAATTCAGCCCAATTTGTTTTCAGCTGCTGCTTATTCCTTTATTGGTTGTCGTGCTCTTCGATTCGGGATTGGCTTATGCTTGTTGTGGTGTCCCGCTGTGTTTCCAGGGAACATCCACCCACTCGTTGGGTCGTGGATATCACGGTGTTTGCTCCTCGTGTTTGACGGTGATTTTCGGACAGCGGCCATAAATTTATTTCGCGAAAAATTTACGGCTCTCATTCACCCCCCTCTAGTCGCCGTTTCCGGTCCTTCCTGGAACCATTGACAACAAGAAAGAGATATGATGGTTGTTTCGCTCTCCATGCATGCCCGGCCCACGATTGGCACTATATAAACCCCTGGTGTCAGGACACTTCTGGCAAGACAAGAACAAGAGACGTCTCAACCCCAACTTCACCCCTAGCTAAGAACACGAAGCCAGCGGCTGTTACAGGTTTGTGTCCTTTGAACTCTCTATTCCTTTTAACAGCAGGTCGGCACGATGGATCTGCACGGGAATGCACGGTCCAGTTGACCGTGCCTAATAACACTACTCTATTTATTTATTTACTCAACTAACAAAAGCTGTGCTACCTGGAAGGGATCGCAATTGCATTGGTGGTTGTATACCAAACAATTCCGTCTCTAGATTTAAGCTCATACAACAAAATAAATAACTTACCATTAGGGGGGGGGGGGGGGGGGGGGAGACATGCATATATGGCTCTGAGCCTCTAGCAACAAATCATGAACATTCAGTGGTGACCAAATACATTTATACCTTTGTAACACTTATATTAGTTGCTACGATTACTTAGTGTCATCATGAGTTTTTCTTTTTTCGTACATGGAGTATATGTGTCAGAACGTATCACTACATCTTTGCTTACAAAAAACGTAGCATTACATCTTTAGCTTTATAGACACTGTGTTACTAAATGGAATCATTCTGTTCCCGCAACGCATTTCGTCCTAATTTAATTTATAATGATCACACTTGTTGTAAGGTATATACCCAACGCGAGGTAGAATGACTGCACCTTAGTCCAGTTTTAATGGAGGTTTTATATCTTAGTTTCCAACACATGCATCCTGGATCCGCCACTGCGTCTAACAACCATCATCTGACATTATTATTTTATGTTTAGTGAGAGAAGAAGCAGGGAAATGGCATCGTCAACCCAACCTGAGACGAGTAAGGAAATTGCTGCCCAGCTTAGTTCGGAAGAGATCGAAAGTTTAGATGAGATCATCAAGGAAGCTGAGAGCGACTTGGAGTCTCAGGAAGTTCTGGATCAATCCCTTGCCATTGTTGACGAAAATGAAGGCCTCGACAAGGACGCAGCTGCAAAATTACCATTTTACATTGTGTCACGCGTTTTTGTTAATCGAACAATATTAAAGAAACCCCTGAGTGTTATGGCTACGCACATTAGTAACAAACTCCCCAAACAGATTATATATAGTCATCCTGCTACTTTCGCCATCTCAAATATATCTGGTGTTGAGGCAGCTGGGGTGTACTCTGGATTCAACAAAAATAAAGATGCATGTGGATGGCTAATTGCTTTTGTCAACAACAAGGCTAGCGGAATGAGGGTAAGCACATAATCATACACACTCCATCATGTCTGTCCCAAAATCATGCCATTTTATGAAATTTTCATTTCAATTTTTTTAGAAATGGAAAAGGTACGTGAATGGTAACCGAAAAGTAAGGCCACTTTTAAAGGGAGTTTCATTCTCAGCATGTACTGGAGTGCTACATAAATATTTTTGAAGACATGCAAGATATTAAAGAAGAAAGAGACGATGAATATGAAACACCAAATAAAAGTGAAACTATGAATTGTAGAAAGTTGTTTGGTAATATAATTAAGTTCCACCCTTCAAAATTATATAATTAAGTTTTATAGCAATCATGTGCGTTGATAGTTTATTTTCCCCAATTTTATAATTGATATTAACAATATTTCCTTATTACATTTTTTATCGGGACAGATTTATGGGGAGTGTGGACTCAAAACTAAATTCCTCCATATTGGCGAGAAGTTGCATAGAGCTGGTCCGGTTGTGAACATCCATGACCCTGCAACTGGAACCTCGCTCATTGCCAGAATTATGCCTACCGGCCCTGGGAAAGCTCGTGTCGCTGCAATCTTCGGTGGTTAAACTACATACGTACTTACATATCAATAATGTACTAGATCCAGTAGATCAACTGGGCCTATTGTGTGTCAGTCTACTATATATGTATCATGCTACTCTTGAGTTTGTGTACTTATGATCCAAGGGCAAATCACTTGCTCTCCTGTAAGGACATGCAAGCTACTATCTAGTAAATAAAATTGCCCTGTTAAATAAAATTACATGGTGTACCTGAGTCCCCCATTTTTTTGACATGTAAAACTACATATATACAGGGCAATAATCTTGCATGTTGCTCTATGTAGTTTTACATGTATACACCTACTAAATAAATTTGCCCTAATCTATCTCTGTCAATATATTTTAGAAATGGGTAGCATACTCAACTATGTTTACTTATGTATAACTTGCATATTGGTAGCTTGCATGCGCAATCAAATTTAACACTTTTTTGTTTGTTAGTTCATTTATCTCTACTATAACGGAACACTTCAAATTATTTTAGATCCACCTAGAAAAACGTCCCCGGCCTCCAACCATTATGCACCCCAACAAACGCACGCAGAAAAACGTCTTCATTAAAATCAAGGGCTATCAACCATTATAGATCAGATCTAACGGCCAATAGAAAAAGTTTGTGCAGGCTTCTCACCTCACCCTTCTCACCAGCACGAACGCGTAGGACACGACTTTGACCTGGCATCGATGCAGCCCGAGAGTTTGATCCCCAGGCAATTCTTTCGAGAACTTGGTCCCTAAAGTGCAACGGCTCAACGCAACCAAGCAAAGCAAAGCTAGCCCTCAAGAAGAGACAGGACGGGCTCAACACCACTAGCAAGAAGATCAGAGCAAAATAGGCCAAAACTGAGTAAAACAGCTAGTCCCTACAGAAGGCAAAGGCTCAACACAACTAGCTCCAATCCAAACCAACTGAAAACTTGACAAACAAAGCGAGCAAACTCCCCCTGGACACTAGCACACAACAACAAGTTTTCTCCCAAACTCCCCATTGATTAATGCATCACCAACAATTCATGATTTGTCAAATATTCTCCCCTTTAGTTGAAAATGCACTTATCAAGAGCAAACATGGGAGCCTAAAAAAGAACTAAATGAATACAAAAGCTTCAAAGATATGCTATCCAGAATGATAAAATGCTCTATTTGCACAAGTGAACAAGTAAAGAGCCCAAATGTTAGCATAAGCTCATCATGATCAGACAACCTAACAAAATTGGCAAAACAGTTTTAGATATGAAAAAGATCAAGTTCAGCATAGAAATAGCATCTAGTATGAAAATAGACATGTCATCGACTAGAGCTAACAAAACTACACCGGTGAACTACCTCAAAGCAAGTGCTAATCAATAAACCATATACAACTCATTTCATTTTGGAATTAAGCAATTTTTACAAGAGTTATACATGTCAAGTGAATGCGAGGGGTTGAGAGCACCACATGCCTAACTTCTTAACCAAGCGAAGCTTAAGTCAACGACTATCACAAGCTTAAAGCTATGGTTTCGGTCATACACTACACTGCTCAAGTTCATTCCAAAGTGCAAAGGGAAGCAGTCTCGATACAGTGAGGTGTGGTAGTGCAATCCCTCCTCGATCTTTTCATTATCTCTTAGCTTGGATTTCAGATTTTAGCATTTTAGCACATCAGAGTATATACAATGGAAGCGACCAACTCCAAGCTAGAGACATACCAACCTAGTATAGCAAAGCAAGCTCAAGAATGACAAGACCTACTCATACTAGTTGTCAAAGCTAATGGTGAACTATTTTAAGATTTGACATTTATTAAGCAAGTTAATCATTGGAAAATCATATACTTAGCTCATCAGGTTAAGTTACATGATCAGAATGAGCTCAAACTGCATAAACTAAGTATCATACAAGCATGTGAAAACAGAGCATAATATCAATCTAGATAGAATATAATTGAAGCTCAAAATGCAAGTATGATACAAATGCAATGCAGAAAAGCTAAGAAAGAACCTAGACTGTACATCAAACAAACATATGATACAACAAAGTAATCCCACATCTAAAATGGGAAACACACACCAAGCTCATCTCTCAACCTAGCAAAGGTTGATTGGTCCAAAGGCTTGGTAAAAATATCGGCCAACTGATTATGAGTATCAACATGCCGAAGGTCGATATCACACTTCTCATAATGATCTCGCAGAAAATGAAAGCGCACATCTATGTGTTTGGTCTTAGAATGAAGCATGGGGTCCTTAGCAACGCTAATCGCACTCGTGCTATCATAAAGTAAAGGCACTCGAGAAAAATTCAGACCAAAATCACGCAAAGTGGCCATCATCCACAACAACTGGGAACAACAGCTAGTCGCAACAACATACTCAACCTCTGTGGTAGACTGGGTGACACTAGACTGCTTGTGAGAAGACCATGAAACAAGAGAAGAGCCCAAAAACTGACAAGTCCCAGAAGTGGACTTGCGATCAAGACGGCAACCGGCAAAGTCAGCATCGGAATAACCACAAACCGAGAGGGTAGAAGAAGCAGAATACCATAATCTGAACTCAGGTGTGAAACGAAGGTACCTCATAATGCGCTTGACCGCCTGATGGTGAGAGGTGCGCAGCGACGTCTGAAGCGTGCGCAAAGACACACCGCGAACTGGATGTCCGGTCGAGTCACTATGAGGAACAGTAGTGAGCCGATCATACTCCAGTACTCCTTCTGATCCACAGCTTCTCCATCCTCATCCGCATCCACGGCCGTCGTAGTCGACATGAGCGTTGGAAGAGGCTTGGCCTCACCCATATCGAACTTCTTCACTATATCCTTCGTGTACTTGCCCTGGTGCACGAACGTCCCTTCTCAAGATTGCTTGATTTGGAACCCAAGAAAGAAAGTCAACTTGCCCATCATGCTCATCTCGAATTCCCTGCTCATAGTATCTGCAAACTTGGCAACCAAAGCATGAGAAGAACCACCAAAAATGATATCATCCACGTAAATCTGTACCAAGAGAGAATCAGTGCCTTTCCTGAGGAGAAAGAGAGTTTTGTCAACACATCCCATTTTAAAACCCTTAACAAGCAAGAAAGTTTTCAAACGCTCATACCAGGCTAGCTCTAGGGGCTTGTTTCAAACCATATAAAGCTTTGTGGAGTTTAAACACATGGTTTGGAAACATGGGATTTTCAAAACCTGGGGGTTGTTTCACATACACCTCTTCTTCAATGTAGCCATTTAGGAAGGCACTCTTGACATCCATTTGAAAAAGTTTAAAACCTTTGGATGCAGCAAATGCCAAGAGGATCCTAATTGCCTCAAAACGGGCTACGGGAGCAAACATCTCCTCATAGTCTATCCCCTTCTTCTGACTATATCCCTGGGCTACAAGTCTGGCCTTGTTTCTCACAATATGGCCATCTTCACCTTGTTTGATTTTGAAAACCCATTTTGTCCCAATAGGATGACAATCAGGAGGAAGTGGAACCAAAACCCAAACCCGATTTCGCTCAAAGTTTTCTAACTCCTCATGCATAACATTGACCCAATCTGGAACAGACAAAGTGTGTCCAACATCCCAGGGATCAAAATCAGCAACAAAAGCAGAATGAGCAAAGTGAGAAATCTGCTATGACCTGGACCGAGTGACACATTCGTTGATGTCGCCGATCATCTGCTGAGGAGGGTGCTGGCGCTGGATATGTCGTGGCGCCTCTCTAGCTGAAGTAACCTCCCCCTCAACAGCAGCTGGTGCCTCCTCAAGTATAACCGGCAAACTCTGAGGTAGTGGATCGGCCACCCCCCCAAGTAGTAGACAAAGAGGGGTCAGGGTCGTGAGTGGATGTAGTAGTAGCTGATCCTATCGACACAGCAGGCGTGGAGGAAGCACTGGATCATCAATCTGTTTAGCACCATCTTCCTCATCATCAAAGAGAGGTTCGTTGACCTCGTGATCACCTGCACACTCAAATCTAGAAGGACAATGCATGGTCTCGTCGAAGGTGACATCAGAAGTATCCATGACTCGGTTAGTGTCAAGGTTAAGTACACGATATGCACGAGTATGATTACCATAACCCAGAAAGACACCATCAGAAGAACGAGACTCAAACTTGTCCAAGTTGCCCTTTTTGAGAATGAAACAGTGGCAACCGAACACTCTAAAGTAACTCACTTTGGGCAATCTCCCAAATCGCAAATCATAAGAAGTTTTCTTCAAGAAAGCACAGAGGAAAATGCGATTGGAAATATAGCATGCAGTGTTTATAGCCTCGACCCAATACTTCCTAGGAGTCCTATGCTCATTGAGCATCGTCCTAGCCATCTCAACAAGGGTCTAATTTTTCCTCTCAACCACACCATTTTGTGGGGGTGTGTAAGGGGAAGAAAACTGATGCTCCAAACCCAAAGAGTTACAAAACTTCTCAAATTTTGAGTTTTTGAACTCGGTACCATTATCGCTACAAATGGCTCTCATCGAGTTTTTGAACTCGGTACCATTATCGCAAAATCAAATTGCGTGCAAAAGAGAAAGTCTCACTTTTCTCAGCCAAAAAGAAAATCCACGAATATCTCGAGTAGTCATCAACAATCACAAGCACATACCACTTCCCACCAACCGAGCTAACCCGAGCTGGACCAACAGTGTCCATATGTAAAAGCTCACCGGGATGCTTAGTCATAACTTGAATCACCGGTGGTTGGGGAGCATCAACCATTTTCATGTGTGTACAAGGATGGCAAACAAGATCTTTCTCCATATGTAATTTAGCTAATCCTTGGATCAAACCAATTGAACTAAGCATTGCAAGCAAGTCAAAGCTCAAATGACCAATTCTCCTATGCCATTTCCAAAGCTCAGAGGAAGATCTAGCCACAAGACAACGAGAAGTGCCAAAAGAATCCGAGAAATTCGCACAGAAAACTTTTCCCAAAGGCAAAATCAAACATACAAGATCTCCCTGGGAGTCCAAAATACGACTTAGGTTCGGCTTAAAACGAACCTCATAGCCATCCTCGAAAAGTTGAGATACAGAAAGAAGATTGAAATGCAAATTCGACACAAGAGCAACATCTCGCAATACAAAGTGCTCATTTACTCGCATAGAACAACATGATACTACTTTACCTTTACTATTGTCGCCGAAGGTGATAAACTCCTTTCTGGTGACTGGACTAAGGCTGGAGAACCACTTGGAATTCCCGGTCATATGTGTTGAGCACCCGGAATCAACCAACCAAATGTTCTCCAGTCCTCCCACCTACATCAATAAAAAGACATAGGGTGAGCATACGGTCCAACACCGGGGTGAGTAAAGTGAGAAGTATACTAGTGTTGTCCCATATGCTCAAAATAACGGTCAGCAGAAAAACCATTCCTAGCACACCTATGGGGGAAGCAATCACCACGAAAAGGAAAACATGGTTCGCTGGGAGGAGAACGCTCACCGCGATAGCCAAAATGCGGTTGGGGAAAGCGCTCAAAACCAAAGCCTCCGCCATGGGGTCCGTAGTCTACAAAGCTAGGATCCCACCGGGCAAAACCTCCACGCGGCCTAGGACCTTGAGGCATTGGACCTCTAGGCCTAGCAACCCTTCTTTGAACGTTCAATGCATGTATATCATGGTGAGGATGATACATGTCCGAATTGTTCATCTCCCTCGCACGGCGTTCCTCTCTCTTACGCCGAAAGCAAAACTCACTCAAGTGTCCATCTCTCCCACAATGCTCACAATGATACCTCACCACTCTCTTTGGGGTTTGTTGGTACTCACGATATTGGGTGTGGATCACTTGGGTCTTTTGTGGAAAAAGCTGCTCTTGGGTAGGTGGCATAGTATCTAGCTTGTTTCTCAAGTGGTTGGGCTTTGGTACCACACTTGTTTCTTTGGTGGCGCTCTCGGAGGTTCCTCATACACTCCATCTTTGGTGTTAGGCTTAAGAGGCTCTTTGGATGGGTTCTTGATTAGTTTGGGAGTAGTGGTAGAGTTGGGCTTCTCACTCGGCTTAAGACCACTAAACTCACCAACCTTACCAAAGGAAGCAACACTCTCCGATCCTTGAGCAAAACCTACACCTAGACCTCCAGCAGCATGCTTGAACTGAGCAATCATCATGCCAAGCTGTGGCTCACCACTAGAAACCCATGACAAGATGGTTTGAAGGTATGTGTTTTCTTCCTTGGTTTGCATCTTGTCATGCTTCACATTTGCAATCTCCATCTCCAAACCCTCACACAAAGCACACCTAGCCACACAAGTGCTACCTGAGCTGGCCTTCTCAAGAGACACAATCTTGGCATTCTTCTCTGCCAACTCAGATTGCAAGCCTGCACAAGACTTGCACGCACCAAGCAAAGTGGGTCTAGCTCTAAGCTCATCCACCTCAGCCACCAAAGCAACATACTTCCCTTTCAAAGTGACAAGGTCAGTCATGTGCACGGAACACATCTCACACTCATCCTCCTTGGTGACTACAACGGTGGACTTGGCAAACTCAAGCTCCTTCACTGCATCCTCCCACTTCTGCCTAAACTCCTCCCTTTCTCTAGCAACAAGTTTCAGCAGCTTGTCCAGACTCACTAGAGTGGCACTAAGCGTCTCAACCTCAGCAGCAAGATCATCGACAGATTGTGATACCTGCGAGGTGTCATCATCGTCGCGGGAATCTCCTCCATCCTGCTGTCAACCTCATCGCCAAGGGCCATGGTGCAGAAGCCCGGAGTGTCGGTGTAGAAGCAGAGGCCATTCAGCTTGTCCTCAACCTTCCTCTTCTCGGACTCGTCATCGTTTGACGCCATGGAATTGTCGTCCGAGTTGTTGTCGAGGTCGCTGAGCGAGGTGAGGAAAGCACGCTCCTGAGCCTTGGCTTTCTCCAAGTACTTGCACTTGATGTAGTCCTTGTCGAAGTCAACCTTCCGCTTGTGCATGCCGGGGGTGTACTTCTCCTTGCGCTTGCCGGAGTCGTACTTGTAGTCATGGTCGAACCTACCGGAAGCCTGCTTTTTGACATCTATTAACTATCATTATTTACCATCAACAATACTTGAATAAATGCCAAAAAGAATTGCCAACTTAGAAATAGGAGGTTTAAACTGATAAATTCCACGAGTTTTGGTGATTCTATATTTTTCAGGGATTAAACAGGAAAACATGACTACATTGCTTCCCCAAGAAGGAACCCGACGTAGATTACTCCACCACCAAGTTAGGAAGTCTCCAGAGGAAACTAGAGGACTCCACGAGGCGGGGCACCTCGAGACCCTGCCCAGTGGGACCGACCGGTCTGGTGGGCCCACCGGTCGGTCGGGTCCCGGGCCCCCACGCCTCCTCCTTCCGGAATCTTCCTCCACCGACCTTGAGGACTCATCTCCACCGTCCCTAAAGTCGGTTTGATCCAACGGTCATGGTTCCACGCCCAGGGCTATATAACCAGACCCCTGACCCCCCCCTCCAGGGAGAAACAGAGAGAAGAAAGAAGAGAAGTTCATATCTTCCGACAAGAGTAGAACTAGGGTTTCTAGAGAGAGAGAGTTAGAGCTCTACTTCAAGTTTAGAGTTTAGTCTAGCTAGGTTCAAGTAGAGGCGGGCGACTTCGTCAGCATATCCAGCTACAAGCTTCGTCTGAGTCTCCGGATCGCTGTCGAAGATTCGGTAATTTGTATCTTTATTCGACTTTGTGCTACATTAATATATTTCAGTTTATTCAGTTTTGGAGTTTATTCTAGTTATATATTTAATATAGATCTGATTATGATAGAGTTTATGATCATGTTCGTAAAGTACTTAGCTTTATTCCGGATAGGGTTAAGTGGTCAAACTGGTGTAAACATGGTGTTTAGGCCTAGTTTACCTACGAATACATCCTATGCTCCGGGTCGAGAGGTAGATCGCAGAAGTGACAGTCCTGTTGAGTCCTTTGTAGTCCTCCCTCCGAGTGTAGACCTTTGTTGACGGTCCTTAAACACCTGTTTTACCATCAACATTTGACCCTAAAGTCCACCAAAAAGGCATGAAATGTAGTCAAATAGGTTTCAAACTAACCGAATTCCACATGTCCATAGAATTTTATTTGAATGCAGGATTTGAACCAAATTTGGACATTTGGACCCACTAGGAGCCAAGCCCACTCAGCAGGGCCCAAATGGGCCTAAGGGGGGTGGCGCCTGTTGGCACCAAAAGTGACGCACTGTGCCAATCACACAGCAAGCCAGAGAAGCTGGCTTCAAACGTGGCCCGGGTGCTCAGAAGTCCGGTGCGTGCCAGTCAGCTTGCCTTGCAACTAACAAGGGAGATAAACTGTTAAATACAAAGCTGGAACATGTCGGGTATGACCAGACAGTTCCAAAATATACGGCCCTGAAGCCACTTACGACGACATATAGCTATGAAAGCTATCTGTCAACAGGTTTAAAGATTATTCGGCAATATGAACAGAGTTACGTGAATAACAGGTTGCCGAACACGTTTGCATGAGAATCGTACTTGCATGATGTATTAAATATAAGTTAAAACTTAACCAATCTCGATTGTACAACCGAGTTGGGATCCATGGGGATTGAACATACAAACTAAGCATGACTAAGCTAATCTAAAGCCTGCGCCTGCCGCACGACACCTAGCCTTGTCATAGATCAAACATACTTAACATGCATGAACCCTCACCACGTGGCAATCCAGATACGATCCGATCGGCTATTACGAACAATAGATCTACTGCATAAAAGACTTTTCAATAATAAACGTGAAAGAACAGAGCAGATCTATAAAGATGAAGCCGAACCGAACGGTATCTAGATTGGGCAAAAGTGTTATGATGAAATAAACATAACAAAACATATAACACAAGGTAACTTAATGAATCTATCAGATTGCCAAATCTAACAGAGCCGATAACTATTTTTACTCATGACTCAATCCGCCGCACGATACAAGGCATAAGCAAAAACCTCCCGTCATAAGCTTAGATCCGCCGCACGATACTAAGCTTAACGTACGAGACTACTTGCACCATATCTAAATCCGCCGCACGATACTAGACATGATAACAAGGTTGCCGGAACTTATGGAGGTCGATGGATCGATGGCCCCTCTCGAAGAACACGACGACACGACTTGGACTCGAAGACGGCACGGGGCCGGGTTGGTTGTATTGATTGCGAACATTTTTACAATAGTCTCAGGGTTTATATTTATACCCTGGTGTTCTCTGAGTCCTAGAAGGATACGATTATAATGATAAAATTAGGAAACTATCAAAAACATGATGCCTTTTGCTCCAAACTTCCTTTAATAACCGGCATGCACGAAAATGATGAGATCCCCATCGCTAAATCTTCTTGTCATGCCGTATTTGTCATCTTCTAACGCAAACCGACTTGGCTTGAGGTAGCCGACCGCAGCGTCACGTTGCCGAACCTACTCGTCGTTGACTAGTTGCTTTCACAGCCTTGCCGAACACATTGAGTTAGCCGACCGCGTTCGCTATCTGCCGAATCCCTTAGGTGGCGACTTCTTCCGAATCTGCGTCGTGCTGGCCCACTTGTCATAGTGCGAAAATTCTGTGTTAACACATGCCCCCTCAATTTCTGAATAAAGGCATTTGTTCTGAAATTGACCACTAGTCCACCGCGCGCCCTAGATCGGCACTGCTTCAAACTCCGCATTCTCCCCAAATCGCCAACAGTTTCAATTTCCACCTGAGCTCCGTAATGGCAACCCGTGACGAGATTCCAGAGGTAATCCTCACTTCTCCCCTCAACACGTTCGGTCAACTCCTATTGGCATTCGGTTCTTCTAACTTTTCTTGCACATATCTTCTTTTAGGCTTTTAGGGATGAAATTCTGATTCCTTGTGATGCGGACCCCGATTCCTACTTCTTGGGTCCAATGGGAAACCCCAATCCAACCAACATCATCAGTATGGAGACCAACAGAATTCCCTTCAAGCATGGAGTCATTTCGTCGAACAGGTGGCGGTACACCTTCAAGAACTGGCCTTTGCCTGCGGTCACTGGCTGGAGGAACTGGTATAAAAGAATCCAGGCGAAATTTGGTCCCTATTGGGAAACTCAAGACATTCATCATGCCCTGGAACTGTCTCTGGCCGAAATGCCCAAAAATGAGCCATTACTCATAGCAGCTTCTCATTTTTGGTCGGATGCCCTCAATGCTTTTGTATTTGGCCATGGTATAATGACGATCACATTAGCTGATGTCTTCATGATGAGTGGCTTGAATACTACTTCGACCATGAACGCTGATGAACTGTTAGAGAAAATTACCCAGAGGTCCATTGATGTCAGCGTTGGATGGATGAAGTACGTCGAAATCCACAACAAAGCGCCAAGCCCAGTGGCAGAGACAGAGCACAGGGCCTTTCTGAACATGTGGCTGTGCAGATTCTGGGTGAGCGTAGGGTTCTGAACAGCGTTGAAAGTGCGTGATCGGTTAGGGGCCTAGCAGCCGTTCGTGATGGCTCCTTTCATTTTGTAGTTCATAGTGAGACGTAGATTGGGTTGTGGTCAAAACACGCCCCTTGTCTCGCGTGTTCTCCTTTGAGGTAAAGGTGTGCTGTATTACTGATTTTCTACATTAACGACAGGGCTAGACGTGAGGCGGCAAATCATTAGCCCTTACTAATTGTCATAAATTAGAAATAATATTAATTAGACAGGAGTCATTGGGGTAAACTGTTTAGTAGCGTTGGTGTGAAGAGGATAAAGTAGGGGGATGAAAAAGATCTGGGACAATAATCATCTTTCCGGTTTCGAGATCAAGGGGCCGTGAAACGTTGTGCCACGATGTTCATCTACCAATGTGGGTCGTGTGGAAAGAAGGAAGGGTGTGCTCACATGGGCCCCTGGTTTAATTATGAAAAGGGGAAGATCGAAAGCGGCTAATGATCAGCGCCAATAAGGAAGGTGTGAAAGTTATAGGCGAAAACGTTGTGTGGGGTGCAAAGGACTGTGGTGCGAGAATGGGCAACAGGAAGTGCCACACAGCGCGCGGCTGGTTAGGGGGGTGGCGCAAGGCGTGGGCAAAGGGAGGGGTAAGGGTGGCGGGGTTGGTTGGATAACGTACGAAAACTGGGGAGGCCTCGAAGTTGCAACGGGGAAAAGTGGCGATGAGGGGTGCTGAGCTTCACAGAGGAATGCAAAGCAAGCGGAACGGAGGGGGAAAAATCCCTAACGGCGATTGAGGGGAAATTGCTAAAGGCATAACTCCGAGAAGTGGGGACGGGGTTGGGCGAGGTAACAGCACTGGGGAGGGCCAGCGTTGGGATCTAAGAGTGTAAATTTTGTGTTTTCTATTAGGGTTTTCGTGTGCGTCGTAGTTTGTGGGCAACGTTAAAAGCATTGCTCAGATTTGGGGCGTTAGCAACAAGAAGTGAAGTGTGTGGAATGTCACAAAGGTTGCAATCAAATCCGTTAGTAATGCGACAGCTCTGCCACGATGAACAAGGATAGAAATCGGGGGAAAAAAAAAAGAAGGGGGGGGAGGGGAAGGAAGAGGGAAAAAGAGGAGAGAAAAAAAGAAAAAAGAAAAAGAAGAATCGGGGGATAAATATTTGTGTATATGGGAAGTGGATCGGAGGTAGATGGTCCGGGCTGGCGGGGGGGAAAAAGAGGGAGCGGAGCCGATCCAAAAAAACTAAGAAACTTCAATTGGAAATTGATCGCAAAACGTGATTTTTGAAGTTAGAACCTCGAGCCATGATCTCCTAGGAGTAGCTCATACATCCTTGTTACCTCTGAGAAAGAAAGAGGGGGGGAAAAAGGGAAGTCCAGAGCATCGAAGGTCTGTTGGCCATTGAGAAGAAACTTAATGGTGATTCGGAGGAAGCACAGGAGGGGTTGAGGGCTCTGTGGAAAAGGAATAAGACGGACAGTGTGGTGCGGTGAGGGCTGCAGATCTGAGACGCCGACAGGAGGTCGATGGAGCAAAATAATAAACGGAAAAGCGCGTTGAAGGGAAGAGGTCAGTCACCATCTAAGCCAGCGAGTCCGGGGGGTAGTGCCACGTGTGTACAAACAGAACGTAAGTTTTAAATAAAGTGCACTCGGATAGGGCAGAATAGCGGATGGAGGTAAAGGGACGGCTCTATTTTGTATCATAAAATTGGACGCGCCGGGGGTTTGAGCATGCGGCGATACGGTTATAACTATCAGACTTGTACAAGTACAAGAAGAAGGAACATGAGCATAGGGGTGCAGGAAGTTAATGTGAACTTGGCAGTAGTGGGAAGTTATCGGAAAAAAAGATATAAGGAAATAACCTGCTTCTTCACCTCGATTAGACAGCAAACTTCCGTCGAAAGAAAGGAGGAGAGACAAACTAAGAGATAGAAAGATCGTGAGGAGGAGGTAGTAAACGGAAAGAGAAAGCAGGGGATGAGAAGAGAGGGGGGCGAGGGTGGGTGGCGGGGGGGGGGGAAAGAGGCAGGAGCATCCGATGCAGGAAAAAGATGGGGGAAGATTGTTGTTCGTCTTGGGTTAGGTTTGGTCCTGTGCGTAATCAATGTCGTATCATAAAAAAGTCGTCGGGAAAGGGTTTTGTGATGTTTTTCGTTTCCGGCTTTTGCGTTGGTCTTCTTGTGTTGTGAATATCCCGCTGTGCTTACTGCTGTGTGAAGCAATCAAACAAACCTAGCTGCGGGTATGGTCGTGGAATACTAGGGCAAAAACCGCATAAGATCTCGCTTTTGGTGGGTGACGTTGTCTAAGGACATGGATCAATCTATTTCATGGAGTTAAATATTGATGGCGTGCCGATAGATCAAACCAATCAACTGCTAACGGTGGGGTCGCCAATTTGCGAATCCTGTCAATGTTATCGAGTGGAAGCCGATTTACGAATCTTCTAAAAAAGCCGTAAAATCGGAATTGATGGCGAGAAGTCACTGAGAGGGGTTAGACATTGCAAAGGTGCGTAAGAAGGAATGGACATGGCTTCCACTACTTCAATGGGACGAACGCAAAACCGAACGTATGTGAAGAATGGACGGATGCGGTGCCTAGATCTCGAAACAGCATGAAGTTCTTCTCTTTGAAAGGAGATATGGAAAAAAGCAGGAACTGGTGAGTAGTAATGTAAGAAAGTACCTTGATGGTCGTCCATGTTGATGTCGGCGAAGATGCAAGGGTAAGGTGAAACAAATATACACGAGAGCCATACATCAAGGCGTATCGGTAATGACGGGCTTTTTGGGCCAATAATCTCCTGGGGGGCTTCCTGAGTTCTGAAAAAAAAAAGCGATGTTTTCCGAGCTTTAGACACGCTGTTGAGGAAGGAGGCAGACTGGGTGAAAGAAGCACAGGGAAAAAATCAGAGCTATCATGAGGACGGTTCAGGTCAGAGAACCAGGGACTGCTTTTGAGACATACAGGCTAAGGAATACGTAGAGAAAAAAAACTGGGATATGTTCCAAATTGGAAGAAAAGTGAGAGACGATTGACCAAATATGAATTGCAGCGGGGGGGGGGACGTGGGTTCCGCATGATTGTGACAGATAAAAAAGCGGGTAAAAAGCCATGCAGATGTACCGCGGGTAGGCACAAGAAAGAAGGCTGAATGAAATATGAAGGATGAAAGAATGAACAGGGTGTACGAGGAGGGCGACGGGTAGAAGAGCAGTTCTAGATCCAGGTAGCCCTATGTAGGTGGGGGTCGGGAGGAGTGTATCGTGAGGTTGGGGTGGAGAGTGTGAAGAGGTGTTTAACCATGAGGGGGGAGAGATGGAGTGACCTGCTGTACCAAAAAAAGTAGGGCAAAGGGACAGCGGGCGGAGGAAAGAAGGGGAAGAAAAAAAGAAAAGAGAGTAAAAAGGAGAAAAATAAGAGGAGGAGAGAGAGGGGGGGGGGGGGGGAAAAAAGAAGGGAAGGCGGAAAGCAAGGCCGGAGGGGGGGGTGAGGGAGGCACCGGTGAAAGCGGGGACGAAAAATTGGGGATGTTTCAAGCAAGGGGTACAAGGGGGTGCAGGGAGATCCACGGCGGAGAACAAGAAAATCCACTGTTGGACGTGCGGGGGAGGCGCCAAGAATCTTGAGACCGGCCATGGGTGGTCACATTCCTGGGCTTTGTGCATCGAAGCAAAGTGATCGACTCTGTTCCGCTGACTGTCGAGGGGCCAACAATGTTTTGAAACCCGTGGTGCTTTTGGGGTCGTTGGTTGGGACATAAAGATGACACACGGGGGAGAAAAAACGGAGAACGGCCTTGGTCGCAAGACACCCATGCAAGGGCCGTAACGGAGTCTAGGTGCTTCAATCGTGTTGCCGGCGGAGTGGTTGCTTGGAAGGGTCCGGAGACGTGTCAGTAACGTTTGAACCTGAAAACCAACAAGGGATACAACTTGTGATAGAGTACCTCTGGAACATGCTGGGTACAACCAGACAGTTTTACACCTATGTACTGCTTCGAAATCCTAAGGTCGCGACTGGTGGCGACAGACACTGAGGAGGGGCAGAAGTTTATGGTGCTGTCCAGAGGCATGTTTACCAAGTATTCGTAGCAATATAGAAAAAAAAACAGAGGGTGGAAAAATGAAGCGTAGATGTAATTGCTGAATGCAAAAGCAAGACAGTGCTTGAAAGAATCAAATATAGTTGGCTAAACAAGGGCAACTTTGCAATAATAGAGAATCTGATTCAAGAACTAGGTCGCAGAGTGCATGGATGCCAATCCAGGCGGGGTAATCTGGGCCGCACTTTTAGGGTCTTCATAACCCTCAAGCATAAGCTAAAATAACGCAGCTATCCAAGGGCCACCGCATGGAAGCATAAGCAACTTGCTATAAGTTCTATACCGACTAACCTTATAATTAATCAAATCCAACCGCATGATACAATCTAATTATAGACAAGCTAAAAGCATGCCATATATCTGTACAGGAATCTATAAGAACAACTACATTAGCATACGTGTAGCGCTTAACCAAATCGGGCATGACATACCAAGTTTTGGGGTCCATGAGGAAGGAAACACTACAGCAAACAGATCAACTAATCGGTATAAAGAACCCTTATCTCTGCGCGGGTGCACAGAGACCCATCCTGATGCAAGCATAACCTGGCCTAGCGATGTAAACAAGTAAAGACCCCCACAGACGATATCGACAAACCAAGAAATAGATGAAAACATGATCCGGCAACATAAACCGAAATCAGTTATAAGATTAAAGGTCAAGGCACAATTAAACTTGTGAAAAGAACAAGGCAGATAGAAATCAATCTAGAAAATTGTGGGCAGAGAGTTTACGGGGAATTAAATAAATAAAACACATAACACCATGATAACTGAAATAAATGGGAATCTACAGATTGGCCAACTAAAAGAGCTCGATAACATTTTTACTCATGACTCAATCCCGCCGCACGATCAAGGCAGCAAAAACTTCCCGTCATAAGCTTAATCCCCCGCACGATACTAGCTTAACTAGAGACTACTTGCACATATCTAAATCCCCCAGATACTGACATGATAACACTGTTGTCGTACTAATGAGAGTCCTTATTTCTACGTCTCTCATTTTTTTTTCCTCTCTCATCCCTGCTCTACCTTCCTTCCTTTAATCCTCTCCTCTTTCGACTGGGTGGATTTGCGATTATTCCCTTTTTTTGTGCGTTGTTCTTTTTGGTTGTTGCGCGTTCCCTTGTACAATGGTCCGAGGGCCTTATAGTTTATAAATTACCGGGATGAAACAGATGATTCCGTTAAATGATTACGACTTTATACAATGAATTTATGGAAAGATTCAAAGTCATATTCCTAATCCTTTCGGTGTCTCCGTTCGGCGCACGTATCGTTCTCGTGCCAGCCTGCTTCACACTGCGTTTTCCCGAATGGAATCTCTGCTTGTGAAATACCGACCGCACAGGCAGGTAGTCACCGGATCCGAGGACCAAACATCCTTCCTATTGCTTTTCTAACCCCGTTTTTTCTCATCTTCTCTTCGTCCGTCCCATTTTTCTTCCCTCTGAAGACGATAATTTGTTCTACCATACTTTGTTTTACACAGCGCCTTCCGCCCACCCTCATATTTTGGTCTCAATTGTTATTTCTGTCCAAATTCCTTTTCTTTTTCGCACTGACCGTGGAACCCCCGGAAGGCGTCCGCCTTCACATGGCCATAATTCGCCTTACTTGGACTTGCCTATTCAAGGTTCAATTCATGTCGTCACTATTCGTCCGGGAGTCCTTTATTCTCTTTTCCCGTAGGGGGAGAATGGGTGACCCCTGGCAAGAGGGGGGGGGATTGCCTATTTTCGCCTGATCGCTCAGGTTTCTTTCTGCTAGTTCCTGAGTCCTTACTCACAGCGTGGACGGCGGGTAAAAGGGCAATTCGGAGGGGTAGACGGGTACAATTCGGGGGAGGCCCGTTTCTTACGCTAGGCTCGATTCCCCTTCGCTTATCTCCAGGCATCAAGGCAACTCTCCAACCTCCAGAAACGTTGGGAGGAGGCCCTCTTTCGGGGTGGATGAGGGGGTTACAATGTCTGCCGTTCTCTCGAAGGGAGGCTTCCAACCAACTACAAAGATGTCTTCTGAGGCAAGCCGGCCAAAGTCTCGAGCTTGGCGCGTACTAGACACCTCTAAGAGAAGGTTTCTTCATTCTTCGTTTTCCTGTTCCTTTTACTCCCACCCTAGTAGCGGCTCCCCGTACCCTTATAACCTTGTTTTGAGTCGCCTAAGATCGTAGTAAAGTGGAATAAGAGGTCTACTTGTTCCTGCTTCCTCGCTACGCTCCGACGGTCACCGGATCCCTATTCTTCATTGTTGCCGCCCTCCCTTGGCCTGATCCCTAGTTTCACGCTTGAACTTAAGGGAAGGATCGGGAGATTAACCACCCGAAATCTCACAAGAGCAAATTTACGTTCACGTAATGCATATACAGACTGACTTGACCCCCTTTTCCTCCTGTCATGTCTTTTTTTCCGGTTCTCGGCTTGTTCCTTCTCTGGCTCGGGACTTGAGCCTGCTTTTATTGATTCCTCTTTCCTCTCAAGCCCTGGCGTGCCCAAACAATCCCCTCTCGTCAATAGCTATGCATTTCCAAGCTCAACCTTTCTCAGTTGTAATTCGTAGGTATTCCTCTGCGCTTGCAAATGCCGTGTAACGGGTACACGAACCCCAAACTACCCCGCCTATACGCGGACGCCCCTGACGGAAGTCCTGGCATCTGGTGAACGAGTTAACCGCGTTCTCACCCATCATCTCCAGAGCCGGCATGGGGTACGGCGCAGCGCTCGCCTTCAACGACGCGTGCGGATTCATTCCGGTGTCGACTACCACAGATTTGATGTCTGTGAGCAAAGCTGGAGGATAAAGTAGAACGCTCTGCAGAAGACATGAAGGAGCTGAACAGATCTGGCCGACGCTTTTGATCATTTTCTCCCAATTAGGTGTAGAATGGGTGGACGAACTGATTCTCCATTGTAATTTTGCATCCCCCCTTTTTGTAAATAAGAAGTTTTCTTTGCTTGCCCTTTTGAAATTAACTTGTGATGATCCTTCGAGATCAATGTGTGCTCCGTTTCTTCGCATATTGATTGCTGACCTCTGTTTTCTCGCTTCAACAATGATGTAATACGGCTATTGCTGATAACTGCATCAGAAATCTTCGTTCTGCAGACACTACCGTAATCAGTTATTCCAGATTCTAAGAATTAGTCTCTTTACTTTCCCGTCTATGACAACAACAGAGATGACATCTCTTAAGATCCTTCCACCTCTGTCCCTATACCCAATCGGTAATATGGGTTCTCAAATGATTACCGAGACTGAACAGCTTTACGCGAACCCCGATCAGCTTCCTGACTTTGGAGTTATGATTTTCTTCAATCGTCAAAAGTTCGGCTCGCCCCCATAACGGCCCATAAGTCGTAAAAAACCCTACCCGATCTGGTCCTTCAGTGTGTAAGCCAGGGGTTCTATATATGACCCTACACAAGCGGTCACTCTTATCTCCAGTCAAATAGTTTAACTCGCAAATATTTTCATCATCGGCTCCTAGTAAACCAATAGAATCTTTCACTTTTTTATCAATGGGCGCAACAGCAACCACAGCAGGCATTCTACAGAATGAAGCAGGAAGAAGCCAAGCACCAACTCACCAGCGTCGTGGGTAAAAGCTGATTTCTTGCCCCCTTGTGGTAGCTTTTTCTTGCCCGCTTATTTCTGATTCATCGTCTATTTTCCTCTTAGAATGGGGTCTCTCCAACCAAGCTTGGGCTTCTTCAGAAACGTGTAGACCAACAGCTTTTCTAATCTTTCCTTAAGCCACCAGATTCGAGTTGATGATCCATTCCAGCAGACCCGTCGGTATTACGAGGGAAAGTAAAGCCCCGAAGGAATGTAAGATGTATGTAAGAAGCATGACATTGAGAAGACTGAATGGGCAGACCAACGGAAACAACTCCGCAGCATCACACACAAGTTAGCAGAGTGCTAGTTCTCTCCCTCTCCGATTGAATCTACCTTTGCCTAATATATTCTTTTCCCTTGTCAGCTCTTTCTGCAGAAAATGATCATCTAAAAACAGCACAAACAAGTTGCCCTCAAGTGAATGCTCATGGGATTCAGCCAAGCCCTCCTCGACACCGTGGATGGCAGCATAGATCAGGCCGTCATCCAAGGTGTGCTACTGGAGTTTCCCTTGGGTTAGCAGCAATGAGCTATTAGACCAAAGAGATTATTCCTTTTTACTAGTTGGCTTCGCAGGGGATCCAGACGAATTTAAGACCTTGAGATCTATGAAACCATGCTGCTGCTTTGCCGAAACTGTTGATCCGCGATCTGTTCTGATTAGATTATCGAGGGTAGTTTGTACTAGGACAGATCTGTAACCGAATAAAGAAGCTTGTTCTTCCTGAGCAATGTTTATTTGCAATTTCTCGACTTCTCAATGACTTTCTTGATTGCAACATTTTTAGAAGAACGTTTGCCGAATGCATGACACCACTTCAGCCGACTAGATCTCTTTTTTGACGTGTCATGTCACGTCGCATCCCATTTACTGCATTTCACTTTTCTCTTCCCCCCCGAGAACCTGCTAACCTGAAAACGCTAGGGCCACCAAGGTTATGAATATTCTTGAATTGAAGCGATAAATATTCGGCTATAACTTAATTCTTGGAATATTTTCTGCTAAAGGCGATGCTTTTACATCGGCTGTACATAATATTCTTGAATCCGTACATGCAATTCCCACACATGCGGCTAAACTTACCGAAGCTTAGTCCATGAATGACGCACAAAAATTTCTTTACAGCCGAACACCCTTCCCTGGGTCTAACATTTCGGCTAAGCAAGTTATCACTTATCCCTTTTTCCTTTAAACTTAAAATAAGGGCTGATCCTACTATAAGACTATCGGCCGTCACGTACAACTTGAAATGACACCAAGTTGTGGAAGTGCCTTCGTTATCTTCAATCTCTTCAAAAGCTTCTGTGTACGTCACCTTGTATAAATCTTTTCTGATCTTTCTTGAACTCTGGTAATGGAGAATAAACAGAATCCTTTAAAAGCTTATCAACTTTAAACACACTCGAGACCCAAACTTGTACTATTGATCCTACTGGCTTCTACATCAACACTTTATTCCTAGTCAGCCGACATGAAACCTTGGCCTCAGTTCCTCTCCATTACCCCCGGTGGATTCAAAAATTGCTATGAGAGCCGATTGTCTGAATCGGCTGTTGGTCCTCGTTGAAAACATTTACAGGACCTGCTTCCCAAGCTATTCTAGAAAAAGCACTCAACGCCATCATATTCCAGTAGATAGGCCCTGTATTAGCAATACTCACTGAATCATCAGCTGAACGATTTCATGTCATCTCCGATCCACTGGATGAGGAACTGATGCATAGTTAACGGCACACACAGTTTGCATGTATCCAATCCTCTCTCCTAATAGCAAGTTGTATGCCCCTTGCCATCAATGACGAAAAAGGTTGATCAAGGTCTTATCCCGATCGTCAACTCAACATGGACCGCTCCCGAGATCAGAAGAATTGCCAGCAAAGTCTCTCAACACCATGTCGATCTTTAGCAAGTCTTCACTTGTCATCCCAAGTTTCCTGAAGGTGGTATATGGCATGATATTAATGGCAGCCCCTCCATCAATGACATCTTTTCAGTACTTGCCATTAACATAGCCTCTCATATACAATGGCTTCAGGTGTCGATGCTTAGCTGGTTTATCGAATACTGCACTTTGAGCCAAGACAAGATGAGTCAATACTCTTGGATTCATCTTCATCAAAAATCTGAATACACTTCGTCTTGGACATCCTGTTCTTCGGGAGCTATAAATTCTGATGGAAGAAAGAAAGCCATGCATGCGTCGGCCGAACGATCACTCCCATCCAGCTTCTCTTTGGCGCCAAACTCGCTTACTTTGGCATTCGCTTGTTCTAACTCCCTATTTCTTAGGCGCTGCACCCTCCTCTTCTTGGCTTTTCCTCAATCCTGGTGGACACAACTGTCCTCTCTGCCAGCATACTCGCGGTACTCTTCTTCCGTCACTTCCTCTACTCCTCTTCAGGGATGGCACATACTTTGCACTCACCACCAGATCTAGCCTTACTCTTCAGTCATCATACACCTCAATCAAAGGCATACTGGTTTTGCATGGTGGCAAAGTTGGTCATATGCCTACGTGCACTCATACACTCGTCCTCTCAGTCACCTTCAGCCTGGTCCTAGCCTCTCAAGTCATTAAGACGTTCTCTACCATTTTAGCCTTGAAAGCTGCGGTTGCTCTCTAACGGCACGTACAAGTTGCTTGTCTTGACCAAGGACTATTCGCTAAGGTATCGCGCTCATGTAAGGACGATCAACAAGAGAAGAGGATTGAAACTTCAAGAGTGTCGTCGTCGTCTGTTTGTTGGCGTCCTTGTTTGACACTGTGTCTCTCCATCCAATGCACATGGTGCACGAACCTTGGAGGGTCTGCCGAAGAGTCAAAGTCCACTTGAGCTTCTTCAGTCTTGTGCTGGACCATGTCAGTGAGTCGCCATCGAGCTTTCTCGATGTCGCTCATGGAGGCAATTGAAAGGGCGCGCCAGCCGACGTCGAAAGCTTCTTCCACGTCCCCCCGTGGTAGCTGCCCTTCTTACTTCTTCTCTCGGCCTGTCAACCGCTTGCCCTTATGGCCTGAAGTTGCGGTTTCTGTCGGGGAACTCTTGTGCGCTTGGGATAGCTCGCGACCAAGTGATGTCGGATCTTCCACCTCTTAGCAGCCCTCACGTGCGCCACCACGCCGGCGATTAGGCGTTGTTTTGTAACCACGAGAGAACTGGGTGATGATGAGGGCGAGCGCTCATCGCCCAACGCCTCCACCTGTTCTCTATCACTAAAAGCAAATACGCTTTAACACCAGATTTTCGCACATGTAAGGCATGACGAATGGGCCCGCCAGCAGAGAGAAAAAGGGTTCGGCAAGCAATCGGCGGCGCGTTTTGGTCCTCAGGATCTCGGTGGACTACCTGTGCGGTCGGCTATTCACAAAGCAGAGATTCCATTCGGGAAAAAGCATGAAGCCGGCTTGCCGGACTGCACGAGAAGAACGTGGCGAAGGAAGACACCGAAAGGATAGGAATAGAATTTGTTCTTTCCATAAATTCATTGTATAAGTCGTAATCATTTAGGAATATGTTTCTCCAGGGTATAAATATAGCCCTGACATTGTAAAATTGTTCACAACCACATCAATACAAACCGGCCGTGCCATCTTCGAGTCCCTAAGTCGTGTCGTCGCGTTCTTCGAGAGGCAAAAAAAAATCGATCCGTCGACCTCCGTAAGTACCGGCAACCTTGTTATCATGTCTAGTATCATGCGGTGGATTTAGATATGATGCAACTAGTCTCATAGTTAAGCTTAGTATCGTGCGGGCGGATTTAAGCTATGACGGAAGTTTTTGCTTGGGCCTTGTATCGTGCGGCGGATTAAGACATGAGTAAAATAGTTATCGACTCTATTAGATTTGGCAGATCTGTAGATTCATTAAGTTATCATGTGTTATGGGTTTTATTATTTAATTCCCGTAACAACTCTCTTGCCCAATCTAGATTGATTTCTATTCGGCCTGTTTTACAGTTTATTGGCCTTGCTAATCATAAGATCGTGATGGCCGGATCCGTTTCAATCAGGTTGTTACATTGTTGTGGGTTCATATATGTCGACATGCTTAGTTTTGATAGAACTGGGTGTCGTGCGGCAGATACATGTTTTAGATTAGTTTGATCATGTTTGCTGTATGTTTCCTTCCTCAGGACCCCAACTCGGCTAGTGTTGCCGATTGTTAAGCTTACACGAGTAATGAGTTCTTATTAGAGATCTGTTACAGATATATGCATCTTTAGCTTGTTATAATTAGATTGTATCAGGGTGGATTGATCTAATTATAGAAAGTGGTATAGACTTATAGCAAGTGTATCACTGCGGTGGATTAGCTTCGACTAGGTTTATGCTTGACGGGTTTATGAAGACTAAACGTGCGCAGATAGTTGGATTGGCCTATGCATGTATTTTTTGAATAGATCTATTCTTGCAAGTTGTCTGTTTATAATATCTTGATTCTGTAAGTGCATCTAGAGCCCTTAGTGGTTTTGGTGAACTGAGTGACAACATAATTAAAGGTCTAACAAGTTTGCTAAGGTGTATCCAAGGTTCAACAAGAAAGCAAACTTGATGGATTCCACTAGGTTGAAATGAAGGCCAAAATTGTGTACTGTTGTATTGGAAGATCCTGGAAACAATCTTGTTCAAGCAAAAGACAACAATGCAAATAGAGTTGGATGATATGGCTTCTAGTTGTGGGATATCATGGCGCTCATGAGAAAGCAAACACAATTTGACAAATGACAAGTGGGACATAGATTGATGATTTTGGAATGGTCAAACAATGGGTTGCTTTTCATGAGGCAAGATGAGTTTGATAGTGAACTAGCTTTGTCAAGGGTGATGAGAATGAATCAGAATGCATAAGTGAGTAATGTCAAGCAAAGGTCAATGACAAAGACTTAAACTCATATGGATTTGTCATCTCTACATTGGTTTGGCTGTATGGAAAATTTGGAGAATCACTTTGCATGATTGATCAAGCTAGAAGTATGAAGATGGAGATTGAAGTAAGTGTTGAGTGTCAAGCCACAAATGGAGAGGATATAAGAACCGTGAATGGCTTGACCATATTAATGATGACCAATATGTCTCTATGTGAGTCAAACTAAAGCTTGTTGATCTCAACATTCATACCTACAGATGTTCAAGCAAGGTACACAATTAGAAGAAATGGTTTTCAATGGCATGCTTAATATGATGTGACTTGAGTATGGCTTGGTAAGGTGAAGATAGCAAGGAAAGGATTCGAGGTACTAAGCGAAGTGAAGGTCAAGGAGACCGAGGTACTAGGGCTAGGGTGAGAGAGAGATACTTGCATTGAGTCGAAGTACTAATCAAGCTATGAGGGTCAAGTCTATGTGTTGACGATACAGTCATTAGGAAGTGACTGAAGCCATGGAAGTTGAACTCACATATGAGAGATGGTTCAAGTCACATGCTCAAGGGATGTTTGCTCGAAGAGATGAGATAGTGCAATAGTTGCAAACCCCTATGAAGTGACATTGAGAAAGAAATGATATGAAGATACTGAAACTCAAGTGGTTAGATTGTTATATTCTTTATTCTTGAGTTATAGGTATGCCGTACTATTAAGAGGGTATTCTGACACCACAGTCAAATTGTGATACCAATGCTCAATATTGCCAGAAAGATATACTTTAGCACCGTTCTAACCCCACAGGTTTCACATTGATTTGAATAAATTTGGAGTGGTCGGCAGTGCCGAAACTTATGGTCGGACAGTGCGATCATAATCGAACCGTTGGGCCCAAGACTAATATAACCTTTCCAGAAAGCCCACCAACGGCCCAGTTACACCGTGCTTCTTCCAGCTCGGGATCTGAACCGTTTGAAGAGCTCCCCTCTCTCTCTCTCACTCCTCCATTGTTGCTCCACAAGCTTCAATGGATCTCCCATCCAAACACTAAAAACTTGAAAGAGAGGGCAGCAAAACTCGATTAGAGAGCAGATCATTGATTCCCAAAGTCCCAAGAGCATTGGTTCAGTTTGGCCGGAGTTCTAGGGTTTATTACTCTTGGAGCTTGCTCCTAGCCGGCTAGGCGTTGCCCTTGAGCTTGCCAACGTTTGTGGTAGCCTTGGGAGGTTTGTAACCAACCTTCTTGCAGCTAAGAAATCACCCTCCACTCAAGAGTCACTCTCTTGACTTGAGAACGAGGAAAGGGCAACCTAAGTGGTGAGCTTGAGCCTTGTGGCAACCCAACAACGGGACTTAGGCAAGCCTTTGTGGCGAGCTGAACCCACGGGATAAATCTTGTGTACCTTGTGCTTTGGTGTACATTCCATTCTTGAAGTGATTTCTAGGTTAGGGTTTGATCTAGTGCTTTATACTTGTGCTTTCGATTTCTGGCATATCTGTGAACTGTCTAACCGCAGGAAGCTTATCCTCTGCCTGGCAACATTCTTCTCATACCCACGAAACTCAGTTCACTTTTTCCAGACGGGCAGTGCTGATCTCAGGATCGGCAGTGCTGATCTAGGATCGCGAGTGCTGATCTCAGAATCGGCAGTGCTGATCTGTCTAATGATTAAATTGAGTTTTGAGTTTTGACAGGCTATTCACCCCCCCACTCGCCTCTTGGCGACATCAAGGTCCTTTCAATTGGTATCGGAAGCCTGGGCTCTCAAATTAGGGCTTAACCGCCTTGAGAGACGATGTCGACAAGTGAGGAAGTATCTCTAGAACTTTTACTTTTAGATGGCTCAAATTATGCATCTTGGTCCGCTAGTGTGCTTACGTTTTTAGGACCATGGGTCCTCACTATCGAGGGATTGTTGATGTGAGCATTTCACCTCCTAGTGATGATTTGACCTATCTATCTAAAGAGGAAGGAAATGCTTACAACACAATGCTCAAGCCTCTAATGCTTATTTAGTGCTTTGAGTGAAGATGTTTTTGATGTTGTCAATTTGGAGACGGTGAAACCTCTTGAGGATGCTCATGTGATTTGGACCAACACTCAAGGAAAGATATGACAAGTCCAAATGTGATGAGAAGTTTCTCATTGGAGGAATCACTTGAGGAGTGCTCAACTTCACCAAACAATTGAAGAGCCTCAAGTGATTCTCCTAAAAGGGCCTAAGTGATCATGCACAACCACTTCCTTACCGACATATGTGGAAGGTTAATGAAATGGTTGGTGAGAACAAGACTTTGACATGTGATACTTCTACTTCCTATAGTTCTTGTGAGACTAACATTTTGAAGGAAGAAGCAGCTTGTGATCGGTGGAGGCCAAGGGTGAATCTACTTCACCAAAATGCTCAACTATCCATGTCACTTCTCATATATGTCTTATGCCAAAGGGTAAGAAGGAAAATCAAAAAGCAAAACTCCTCCAACTTAGAAGACATCTCTAGTAGTGATCTTAGTGATAGCTCTATGATGATGAATCTAGTGATGAGAGATAGACAATATAACTAAGAACTTGGATAAAATGACCAAAGTCTATATCACTAAGCTATTGGAGGAATTAGGAGCGTTCAAGCTGAACTAGCTACTAGAGATGATGTGATCTCATTGCACAAGAGAACATCTACATAGCTAGCAAGGAAGCTCTTGCAATAGAGAGAAGTTGAGTGGCTGCCTTGCGCAAGGCTTTGGCCAAAGAGCAAGAAAGCCATGCTATTACAAAGAATGAGAATGGTGACACTCAAGAAGAAGTATTGTAGCTTGGATGAAAAGTACAAGGAGCTTGAGTTGCAATATAACATTCTTTGGGATAGCACTCACTCCCTCTAAGGCAATGAATGAATATCTATCCCCCACTAGCCAAGGATGTGGAAAAGTTTACAACCTTGATATAAATGTTTATTCCACTAACCCTTGCAAATATGGAGGCAATGAAACAGGAAAATGCTAGGCTCAATGAATGATGATTAAAGGTGCAGAAACAAAGGTATACACATAGGCACCAAGAAAGTGGATGACCAAAGCAAGCCCAAGTACAAGGATGGAAGACATCCTTCCATCAAAGATGTTTGGGTCACACAAAAGGAGCAAAACCAATGGAAGAAAGAGAGTGAAAGGCATAGTGTGTTAAGTTCTTGAGCAAGGGCAAGGTTGGTACAGATCAGCCTGCACAGAGTCGGAGCAAAACCAACCAAATCAGCACTGCCCGCTTGGTCGGCCAGTGCCGATGGGTTAGTCGGCAGTGCCAGACCCCGCAAGAAAGGGAAGGGCCACCCAACCATGCCCCTGGTCAGAACAGCCCAAGAAGATGGTGCCAGCAAAAGCAGGTTCCACAGAAGTCAAATGAATCAATGTGGGTGACTCAACAACAATGGTGCAACATCAAACAAAACATAACTCTCATCACTTGTTTCAAGTGCAAGAAAGAGGGTCACCATGTAAGGGATTGACTCCTTGAAGAAAGAAGCGAAGGTCATGAGCAAAATTCAAGAGAAGAAAAAGATGGCTCATGGCAAGTTGCTCCAACATGGGGCACAAAGCCTCTAGTGTTCCAACAAGGTTGATGGACCAAGCCACACATTCCAAACAAGAAGGCAAAAAAACAAAGAGGAAGTGCTATGAGTGCATGAGAAGGGTCATGAAATTGCATCATGCCCCTACATGGAAGATAAAGATAGGGTTGGGGTCATCAAGAAAGAGGCTTATTAGCAAGGTAGCAAGCAAATTGCAAAAAAGAAGGCTAAGAAGAACAAGACACGCCTCTGCTACACTTGCAAGGGAAGGACATCTAAGCATGGATTGTCCCAGGGTAACACTCTTAAGCCTAACTCGTCATTGATTCAAAATTGCAGTAGGCCCAAAAGTGACACATTGTGCTGAAAGGTGATTGGTTCACCACTTGCTAGCACAAAGGCATTTGGGTGCCTAAGTTCTTGGACTAACCTTATTGGACCCAACGTGTTTGGGTACAAATTGTTGCTTAATGAGTGTTGAGGTACTTGAAAGGTGATATGAGGCTTTGGGGGTGTGAGCAAGTTGATGTTGAAAATTATTCACTCAAGCTATCAACAACTCATATTGTCTTTCTTATGTTGACCCGAAGATGATTTGATGGAAATATTTAAAACTTCATATTCACTATGTAACAAGTACTAACCTTGTAGGCTAGCCACTTGACTGGTTAGTCTCTAGTAGTTCATAAAATGTGTTGTTGTGAATATTAGGAGTGGCTAGAGCATTTCAAGTTTAAATGAATCATTTGCCATATGATGCTTTTAATGGCTCTCTTAGTAGAGCAAGATCTTGTTCATGGTGTAGGTAATGAGGATTACCTTATGAGGCAAGGAAGTAATTGGCTATTGTTGATATTAGACCAACTAGAAATCCAAGCCACTTAATTGACAGTACTCAAGTTTGTGCTACAATAATTCCGCTGACGTACTCGATGTAGAGGTGTTGGGGCACCCTGCTGCAAATCAGTAGGGTGGTAGTGCTACCCCTCTATGCAGCAACTCATTCCACTTCAATACATGTGACAAAACCTACAACCTTCATAGAGCAAAGTGAAGATGAAGAGACCACATCATCCATTATATTTCTAGAAGGGTGGGTAACTTCTAAATCTCAAGTGCAATTTATTTCAAAATCTTATCTCTTTGTGCTTGTGTAGCCATTAGGGAATAAAGCACTTGAGGATATTTATAGTTGTTGGTGATGATGAAGAAAAGCAATGATTGGAATTAAATTGATCATTCACTCTAAGCAGATACATGGCTTATGTTTCCTTTGGGATTTCAAACGAAGAAATGTCAAGAAAGACAAGAGTAAAGGAATCAAGCTCAAGTAGAGACCTTATCACTCAAATCTCGAAACTCTCGACTTGATGGAATCTTGTCATATGGTAGATTGACAAATTCTTATTCACATCTTATGACCATCTACATGCTCAAATGGTTGTGAGTATTCTTGGCTACCTATTAGGTTATTCGCAACTCGGATATGGACATGGTGTTTAATATTGATCCAGCTTGTCATATCTGTGCAAGATGTTCATTTTTATGCATGTTAACTGTTGTGTAAGTTTCACTGTGATCTGGCTGTTGAAGCTTGGTCGGCAGTGCCGACCATCTGGTCGGCGTGCCGACCGTGCACAGCAGTCAGGCCTTGTTGTGCATGAACTGTCTTTTACATCATGTTTTATTATAATGACACTATGTTTCTTTGCGCCCCCACAACAGACATGGGTAGGGGGAGGCACCCAATCTCACTAGTATGTGAAAACTGACTTTCTATGTCAATTGGAAATTCAAATTCCTATTCACATATTTAGGGGGAGTCTTCTACATCCATGACTCATAATCTCAGCACCTTTATACATCTTTTTGTAAGCTCTATTTAGGTTGTCATTAACTACCAATACGGTGAGAGTGTGAGTGCCAGAGAGTGTTTTCAGTTCTATTATATCACTGTCACTCAATCCAAAAAACATGTGATGTGTTTCTCTAGCTTTTTGGAATGCTTCATTATGTTAGCCAACTCACCATAATATGGCTTAATCTGCCCCTTGGACTTAAGTGACCACCCCGTGCACATTCACATTTCCATTCCACTCAAAAGAGTTGTGCAGAGGCATTAAGGAGATTTAGTCCATGTTATGGAGGTTTCTCTTATTTGGTAGCCCATTTCCCTCCAAAACATAAAGGGTTACTAAATGGAAAACTAGTGCTTGTGTTACTAATGCCCTTATGTTTGAGCATTCATAGGAAATCAAGAAGAAGAGGTTGTGCTTATTTATTTATACATCACAAGCCTAAAGGTTACTCTTCACCTAAGAAGATGAGGTTACAAGGGTCATACAAACCAAGAATTGAGTTTGATTGACAAATCAAGTTTGAGGTTGAAAGGGATAGCTATATTGGAAGAATCACAAGACTTCAATCATTGACAAGAGGACTGAATGTAATGACATTTGTGAGTGGTCTCCCCAAAATCACCTCAATATTGGACAAGAAGGAAGGATTGCGAAAAAACATCAAATCTGTCCAGAAATCTGAAATTCTGAGTTGGCTGCCTTCAAGCATGGATTTGGAAGTTCAAACGCTAATGAAATGACCTGAAACTTTGTGAGCATGCTATATACATCTAGTACTTGTGTGTTGTAACAGTTGGGATGCAGTTGGTTTTGAAGAAAATCAGTTTCAGTTGAATTCTGTCAGCCTCAGCACCGCAGTTTCAGACTTGAGCAGTTTTGGTAGAAAATAGATTTGACTGATCAAATGGAGTCCAAATGGGCTGAAATTTTGACCAGCAGTTAGAGGACTCATAGATGAACATTTCTACCAAATTCATTGCATATGGATCAACGTTTGAGATATATGAATTTTTCTTAAGGAAGACAGAATCTGAAATTACTGCATGAAGTTGAATTGCATTGCAACAACAAGTTTCATTGGATCTCGCGTGGTCATGAAGAATCGTGAAGATGAGAAGCATCAGCTTGGTCCAAAGGAGTTCAAAGAGAGAAGGACACATACAAGCATCCAAAGGAGTTGGAACCAAATTGCAAGTAGCAGCAAGAAAAAAGTTGCAGACTAGTTGAACTAGAGAAATCAGTTGCATGCTTTCAAATTCAGCAGGCTGCAATAAATTGAAACCAGTTGCAAATGATTGATAGCAGATACAAGCAGGGGAAATGAGTTACAATCAGCTGGAATCACTTGACATCATTTTGAAGCAACTAAGAACTAGCTGAAACTAATTGGATTGAAAGCACAGCTTGAAGGAGTTGAAATCAATTGGAAGGTAGTGTAAACTTCTCTCTTGGCCTTAGAATCTTTGATAGCATGAGTGTACTTGTGTTACTCTTGTATGCACAAAATGAGAGGAGTTTCTGTGATATCTTGTGGGACAATGGTTCTCTCAAATTCATGATTATGTTGTCTCACCATTGGAGAAGAAGGAGGATGGTCCTTTTGGATTCACATTGGGTAATTCACAATTAATTAGGATGTTTGGTCTTTGTAAACCAGTTCTTCGGCTAAGTGTCGAATGCCCCAATCCTTAGTGGAACTAAAACTGAATGAGTTGGAGAAAATAATTGAAGAGTGAGCTGAATTCATTGTCAATTCTCTACTCTGAAGCTCATCAGTGCAACATGATCCATCCTATTGATCAACCAAGACCTTGTCAAAAAAGTGGTGACTCCTAGTCATAATTTGCAAATTTCATGAACTTTACCATTGCTTTCTATGTGAGTTGCTTTGGTAAAGAAGGAAACTAGGAACTTAATTTGACTTGGATGATCACCAAAGCTCTAATTCACCACATTTCATCAAAGAGAACTGTGGCCATCTAAATCATTGAAATCTACTTATATGATGGTCATGTCAATCAAAATTTATGTGGTGATCTCTTACCTTAGTGGTGGTATGTCCTGTGGCAAATTTAAATGTTACAAAATTGGTGTGCCTTGACAAGGTGTAGGATGTGCTCCTCTAAATCTTAAACCGATTCAAGTGGCATTTCACAAGTAATTCGAGTACTTGATGCACATATTAAGGGGAGCTCATTCTACTGTCTGTGTCTTTTGGGACTAACATTTTCTTCTAGTGAACTTGTTGGTAGTCCATTGGTGAGAATAAGTTTCTCATGGATATGACTACATACCATATCAATCCAAATTGTTAAGTTATCTCTCATATTCATTTGGATTGATTTTAACTCTTATGTAGCTACTTTCCTAATATAGCTTAAATTCCCTGTCTGGACTTAATGACCAAAAAGTGCATATTTCTTGCCATCCACTTACATATGTATGCACTATCAAATAAGGGGAATTTAGTCTATGTTATGAGGTTTGCAATTAGTGATCCACATGCCTTTCACATTCAAATGGACACTAGTTGTAAAACTGTGCTTGTGCAAGTTAATGTTCATCTCTGTCTTTGTGAGTATTTCCTAGGAGACATCAAGGTCCCTAGGAGACATCTAGGTGATATTATGAGATACAAGCATCCATTCAATTGACATCAACTTGTGAAGATTCCTTCATCGGTGTAGGTCAAACTAGAAGATCATATTTCAATTGGTATTGGTGGACAATCTTTCAATTTGGTATATCAAGAAATATGTTCAATGGTATCTCAAAATGATAACAAGAGCTAGCAATGGACTTTCAACTAAGATGAAGCACAAGTTTATAATGTCTCCTTGAAGATGATGAAAAGGGGAGATGGGCGCAAATGGAGATTTTTTTGCTTAAAGAATTACCAAGCCCATCAAAACACAAATTCAAAATCATCATCATGGTGGAGATTATGAGTTTAGAAACAAAGGTATATCACTCCATGAACATTTGTATTACCTTTGTGCATCTAGGGCCCTTACATGCTAGTGTGTGCATGTGTATGCAATATATTGAGTCACACCATGAGTTGTTCTATGGTGACGATTAGAGAGTGAGTTAGATATTTGGTTGATACCTCTTGTGGTGATATGTGAGTTTGTCTTCATGTTACGTCACCTATGTGAGGTATGAGCTAAATATTCTAACCTCTCAAGAATCTGACTTAAATTATTGCATACTTTGTTTGGTAGAAAAACATAAGAAGAGAATTCTATATGCTAAACTTTTACCTACCTCTTGCCCTCACTTGTCTACCATCATTTCTTCCTTTTGGTGGAGAGATCCTTTTTGGAGATTAATGCCAAAGGGGGAGAAATTTTGGGGAGAATTGAAGTAAGGGGAAGAGAGATTGATATGAGGATGGAAAGGGGTAAAGGAGAGGCATATAAGTTTTTCAAAATGAGTGGTGTGTGCAAGCATAGTTAAATTGATGCTCTTGATTAGGATCGCTTATATGCTAGTGTGTGACATTCATGCCTTGAATAATGTTTTGTAAACTTGTTGAGTGCATGAACTGTCATGAGCATCACGTTTATCATGTTTGACACCTTGCACCCCAAGATGCTAAGATATAGGAGGTTCCACACTTTCTCTTAAATATGTGCATTTGGCATTTGAGGCCAAAATTTGAAATTCCTTTCAATGCACACATTTAGGGGGAGCTCACTATATCATAGGATTCAAAATCTTAATGTTTATCAATCTCTTGTAAGCTTTAATTGTGTTGCATCAATCACCAAAAAAGGGGGAGATTGTAAGTGCATCTAGCCCTTAGTGGGTTTTGGTGATGATGAGTGACAACATAATTAAAGGTCTAACAAGTTTGCTAAGTGTATCCAGGTTCAACAAGAAAAGCAAACTTGATGGTATCCACATAGTGTTGAAATGAAGGCCAAAATTGTGTACTGTTGTATTGGAAGATCATGGAAACATCTTGTTCAAGCAAAGACAACAATGCACATAGAGTGAGTGATATGGCTTCTATGTTGTGGGATATCATGGCTCATGAGAAAGCCAAACATATTTGAAAATGACAAGTGGGACATAGATTGATGATTTTGGAATGTCTCAACAATGGGTTGCTTTTCATGAGCAAGATGAGTTTGATAGTGAACTAGCTTTGATCAAGGTTAAGAAGAAATGAATCAGACTGATAAGTGAGTTAATGTCAAGCAAAGGTCAATGACAAAGACTTAAACTCATATTGGATATATGTCATCTCTACATTGGTTTGCTGTATGGATAATAATTTGGAGATATCACTTTGCATTGATTTGATCAAGCTAGAAGTATGAAGATGGAGATTGAAGTAAGTTGTTGAGTGTCAAGCCAAAATGGAGAGGTAGATAAGGAACCGTGAATTGGCTTGACCATATTAATGATGATCCCATATATGTCTCTATGGTGAGTCAAACTAAGCTTGATTGATCTCAACATTCATACCTACAAGATGTTCAAGCAAGGATCACAATATTGAAGAAATGGTTTTCAATGGATGCTTAATATGATGTGACTTGAGTATGGCTGGTAAGGTGAGAGAGCAAGGAAAGGACTCGAGGTACTAAGCGAAGTGAAGGTCAAGGAACCGAGGTACTATGGCTAGGGTGAAGAAGAGAGACTTGCATTGAGTCGAGGGTACTAATCAAGCTATGAGGAGTCATATTGTGTTGACGATCAGATCATTAGTGATAGTGACTTGAAGCCATGAAGTTGAACTCACATAGAGAGAGAGTTCAAGTCACATGCTCAAGGGATGTTTGCTCGAAGAGATGAGATAGTTGCAATTAGTTGCAACCCCTATGAAGTGACATTGAGAAGAAATGGCCTATGAAGATACTGAAGACTCAAGTGGTTAATTGTTTATATTCTCTTATTGAGTATAGGTGTGCCGTACTATTAAGAGGGATTCTAGCACCCACAGTCAAATTGTGATACCAATGCTCATATTGCCAGAAAGATATACTTCTAGCCACCTTTCTAACCCCACAGGTTTCACATTGATTTGGACTAAATTGGGTGGTCGGCAGTTGCCGAACCTTATGGTGGCAGTGCCGATCATAATCGAACCGTTGGGCCCAGACTATATATATACCTTTCCAGAAAGCCCACAACGGCCCAGTTACACCAGTTTCTTCTCAGCTCGGGATCTGACGTTTGAAGAGCTCCCCTCTCTCTCTCTCACTCCTCCATTGTTGCTCCCAAAGCTTTCAAGTGGATCTCCACATCCCAAACCACTAAACTTGAAGAGAGGGCAGCAAAACTCGATAGAGAGCAGATCCATTGATTCCCAAAGTCCCAAGAGCATTGGTTCACGTTTGGCCGGAGGTTCTAGGGTTTATTACTTGGAGCTTGTCCTAGCCGGCTAGGCGTTGCCCTTGAGCTTGCCAACGTTTGTGGTAGCCTGGGGGGTTTGTAACCACCTCTTGCCAGCTAAGAAATCACCCCTCACTCAAGAGTCACTCTCTTGACTTGAGAACAGGGAAAGGCAACCTAAGTGGTGAGCTGAGCCTTTGTGCATACCTCAACAACGTGGACTTAGGCAAGCCTTTGTGGCGAGCTGAACCCGGGATAAATCCTTGTGTCACCTTGTGCTTGGTTACATTCCATTCTGAAGTGATTTCTAGGGTTAGGGTTTGATCTAGTGCTTTATACTTGTGCTTTCGATTCTGGCATATCTGTGAACTGTCTAACCCTGCAGGAAGCTTATCCTCTGCCTGTGCAACATTTCTTTCATACCACGAAACTCAGTTTCACTTTTCCAGATCGGCATGCTTGATCTCAGGATCGCGCAGTGCTGATCTCAGGATCGGCAGTGTGATCTCAGAATCGGCAGGTCGAGTGGCTGATCTGTCTACTGATTAAATTGAGTTTTGAGTTTTGACAGGCCTATTCACCCCCCTCTAGGCCTCCTGGCGACATCAAGGTCCTTTCAGATTCTTTCAAGCATGTCTTTCTTTGCATTCGACAGTTAACACGCTTCATACACTCTGTTTATATTGTCGAATAGCTTTGTAAACATGCTCTGACAGATAGCTTCTGTAGCTGTGTGCCGTCGCGATTGGCTTTCGAAGCCGTACATATGGAAATGTTGGTTTTACCAGCATGTTCCAGAGGTATTCTCACATTTTATCCCTTGTTGGTTTCAGGTCCAAACCGACTGGCACGTCTCCGGATTCAGCACACCGGGCACCCGATTGAAGCTAGACCTCGTTCGGCTGCTGTGTGTCTTGGCGCAAGGTGTCACTTTTTGCGTCAACACACTTTTTTGGCACGCCCAGTTGGACCACTTTTTTCAAGATGCCCGATATCAGTGATGATCAAGTTTTGGATGTGATCATGGATGACTTGCCGCTGGAGTCGAAAAGCTTGGGACAGCAGGCCTGCGATGAATTCCAACGCAAGTGCCTGGCGTCTTTCTCCAAGAACAAAGAGCGGTAGGGTCTTCCAAAGCGAAAGGAGTTCCCAAAGATTCTTCCTCACCATCAACATGATATCCCCAATGAAGAAGAAGAAGCTATTCGAAAGATGACTGAAATAATGCATAAGGTTGTATCAGAAGTGTAAACCAATCATCAGTCGACTTTCCTGAACACTTTTCGCGCTATCATGGTCAATGCTTTCAGTCCAGCCGTGGATAAATGCTTTGAAGAAACTGTTGGTCCGATGCAGGGACCGTTGTTGTTCCCAGTACCTCAACGCAAAGGATCGCAGGAGAGGGCAGAACGGGCCCAAGTACAGGTGGGACGGTTCCTCATGAGACGCAGCAACCTCCTCAGACATATGGCCAGCTCGCGTTCGGCACACGAGGATTGTCCCGCAAATCGCTTCTAAAGTGTCTCCTGCAGCGAAAAGGATACAGAAGAGAATATGATTGGAGACAGAATCATGAGTTCATCGATTAAGCTCAATCAATGCTCTCCCAAATCCAGGCTATAAGAGTTCGGCAGGGCTATATCTTGGGGGGCAGGCACAAGCAGCTCCTGATCCGAATGTGACTCATCATGCATAAGATGGCTGATATGATGCAAATCAATTCGGCCTGAAACCTAAGAATCAAACTACACATACAAGTCCCCCTATCCAGAGTGGTACAATCGGGTAGCTCTTCTCACAAGGGTGAAACTCCTACTGATTTCACCAAGTTTTCAGGCCAGGATGACACCAGTACTATAGAGCACATCAGCCGCTACTTGATGCAACTCAGAGAAGCATCTACAAATGAGGCTTGGAGGATTCGGTTATTCCCGTTGTCATTAACAGGGCCAGCCTTCTCGTAGTTTTCTTCTCTGCCAGCAATTCTATCAATACATGGGCGAAATGGAGCAAAAATTCCATTCGTATTTCTTTACGGGTACCACGACGGAAAAAGTTAGTCGTCGTCTCATGAGCCTAAGGATGAAACCTAGCAAGACGCCACAAGAATATCTGCACCGATCAGGGAGACCAAGAATCTTTGCTATTCTCGAATTTGCCGGATGATCAAACTGGCGGAGATAGCCATAGCTGGCATGTCGTCGAGTATCAAAGAGAGGCTGTTCGGCATGGATTTGATGACCTCGGGCAGTTTCACAGGGCTGGCGACGATGAGAGTAATCCAGCCCAGGGATTCAAGAGGAATAATCAGTTCCAGAAGGGTGATGCGGCTGCCAAGATGTATCAAGCTTTCCTAGAGGAAGCAGCTGAGTACGATGATGAAGATGAAATAGCTGCAGCCGAGATAGCTGGGATAAAGAACCACTCAGTCAACCAGCGATGGCTGAGCGGCAGCAGAAAGGTACTTATGACTTCAATGTTTCCAAGTCAGATAAATTATTTGAATACTTGTTGAAGGAAGGACGCATCAAGTTGCCGGAAGGTCATCCTATGCTGCATCCTGAAGGGGTCAAGGACAAGAGTATTGTGGCTTTCACAATACTAGATCCCATCCATAAAACGATTGCCGAGTGTTCAGAGTGCGAATCCAGAAAGCTATCTAGGACGGGCATCTGAGGTTTGATGGAAAAATGAAAATTGATGGTAGCCCTTTTGGACAGAATACTGTGTCCTTCTCTGTTAACATGATCAACGCAGCTGATCCCAGGGATAGAGCAAAATGAAAGTTTTAACCTCTGATAGAGCAAGGGAAAAGCTGATGCCGTTGACCCTAATCGGCAGATACGGAAGAGAGAGCTTCAGCAGAGGGTTCGGTTCCAAATATGCCGAACTGAGACGGGGTGAAACTTCCAGACCCAGGGTCACGACACGCATCTTGTTGAATAAATGGCGTCGAGAAGAGAACAGGAACGGTACCAGAGGCAGAGCTTTATGAAGAATGGAAGTTCCAGAAGAAACAAAACGAAGGTAAGAAGAAGAGATGTACCGGGAAGAATGGGAAGATACAAGAGAACAGGAACGGTCTCATTGGGAATGCTCGTTCTCCAGTATTGTTGGAACGAAGGCTTGAAGCTGCCTGTTAAGAATAACTGCCCTGAGTGCAGTGATCAGTACTCCGAGTTATAGGCAGTCTCGAGTCAACCGCCAATGTCCATGAGAGGCTTGGGCACAAATCCCTGAGGACATCGACGCGTAAAAATAAATAACTCCGAGATCGGTAGGGAAGAGGATTTGCCGATCAAAGTTGGCCCGCA